>PVKV010041440.1:0-11449 GCA_004027835.1 Alouatta palliata | reverse complement strand
AAACCCCGTCTCTACTAAAAATACAAAAATTAGCTGGGCATGGTGGCACGTGCCTGTAGTCCCAGCTACTCGGGAGGCTGAGGCAGGAGAATTGCTTGAACCCAGGAGGCAGAGGTTGCGGTGAGCCGAGATCGCGCCATTGCACTCCAGCCTGGGTAACAAGAGCGAAACTCCGTCTCAAAAAAAAAAAAAAAAAAAACATGAAGTACTTCTTTTAGTCACCTAGCTTTGGGTACATAGTTACATCTTAATTAATTTGGCTTCATTTGGTTTTAGTAATCTCTTATCCTCCACTCCTGCTGAAAACAAGTGATACAGTAAACTGCACTGTGTCAAGCAGAATCCTTCTTCCTCTTTCAAAGACTACTGTTTAGAAATAAACATTTTTTTTTGACGCACCTGTTTCCTTTCAACGGGAATGACAGATAAAGTTTGATTGAGAGAAATGCCAATCATATCATGAGGCAGATGGATTAACTTTCTAATGTTTCTTTCCTGACAGTAAATCTCAAGTTTTACTCCTATGCCTAGCAAAATATTTTTAGAAATATTGTTTGTTCAATAGAGACGATGCATTTTACTACTTCTTAGAGCAAACCATTGATCCCTATCACCATGGCATTAGGTAGGCCTCACAAATCATCCAGGCATCTGCCCTCAGCCTCAAATAAATCACTGACAGAGCAGTAAGGAAAAGGGAAATGCCATTTGGAACTAGGGTGCCAATAGGAAAAGATTTTTCAGTGTCTCTATTTTATGATATTTCCTTTCACTTAAAGACATTGGTTATTCTAATTTTTTTTTTTTTTTTTTGGCAATTTCCTCTTGAGAACTTCTCCCATAAACTACATTTTAGCACAGTACGAATTTTCCCAGCTGATATTTTTGAGTTCTTAAAAAATCCTGTAGAGATTCATACTAAATATCATCTAGAGTAAATTTTAAAATAGTAGGTTATGGGCCGGGCACGGTGGCTCACGTCTGTAATTCCAGCACTTTGGGAGGCTAAGGCGGGCGGATCACGAGGTCAGGAGTTCGAGACCAGCCTGGCCAACATGGTGAAACCCCATCTCTACTAAAAAAAAATACAAAAATTTAGCAGAGCATGGTGGCAGGCACCTGTAATCCCATCTACTTGGGAGGCTGAGGCAGGAGAATTGCTTGAACCCAGAAGGTGGAGGCTGCAGTGAGTCGAGATTGCATCATTGCACTCCAGCCTGGGCAACAGAGCAACACTCCATCTCAAAAATAAATAAATAAAATAAAATAATAGGTTAAGCAATTATAAAATGTATAAACTTTACATACATGTGCATACATACATATTGATATTTATTGATTCAATTTTGAAGTTCCTATCTTTAAAAAGTATCAATTCTCCAACATAAAAATTCTCATCTGCTTTGTTTACATTCATTTTATTATCAGAGAGACCTGGATGAAATTCTTTCTGGGATATTTCATTATCTTGTT
This sequence comes from Alouatta palliata, assembly GCA_004027835.1. Lineage (NCBI taxonomy): Eukaryota > Metazoa > Chordata > Mammalia > Primates > Atelidae > Alouatta > Alouatta palliata. The sequence goes on along the minus strand of PVKV010041440.1, from coordinate 9,976 downwards.
TATATTTTATATGTTATATAGCATGTTATATTACTATATAATTCTATATATTTAACTTAATATTTGATTAATATTAATTTAATGGTAAGACAGTCTTTCCTATTTTAAAATTCCAATCTCATATTTGATTCAAGGTCTTCATCCAAGCCAGGCTTATTAGTGGCACCAGAGGTCTGGAGCAGAGGTCAGACCAAAGCAAGGGGAGCTTCTGTCTCACACAGTATCTTCTTTTCTTCTCAGACTCCTCGGAATTGAAAGTGGTGGGGAGGAATAAGAGAAAGAATTTGTTTTCATGCCTTCCCTCTGCTTTGTTGGTCAGAATTGCAATTATCTTATGCAGTAGTGGCACTGGTGATAAGTAGTGGCAATGGTGGTAAAGTCACCATCCCTTTTCTATTGATGACACTGTTTTCCTGTCTAAATCTGACTGCCCTGGGTTCCCTCTGTGAGGCAAGAATTAAAATGCTGGCTCTCTGAAGGGAAAGAGCATATTAATTCTTCAGAGGATCCTGTGGGAGACCTCCCCTGAACAGCGCCCTAGAATGGGAGATCCAACTGAAGTTGGCCTCGTTCTTGCCCTTCCTCAGCACCCTCTCCATGGTGCCTTGCTGATGGGACTCCCTCACCAAGCTGGCAGCCCTCTTAGGGGTATAATCAAGGGAATTTCATCTCTAGCCACCTTCTGTAGTAACCACTTAGGCACAGGAGACTCCCATACTCTGGCCATGCCAAAGAGTAGGAATGATCACACATCTAGCACTCTAACTCTCGGTTCTTAACTCCTCACCCTAGCTTGTCAGACAAGAGATAACCCTATTCCTTGATTTAGGGCAGAGGGGTTGCAATACTTCTTCAACCTTAATCTTGTACAAAGAAAAAGATAGACGAGTTGAATGTTCCATAGAGGGGGGGAAGGAAGGAATAGTTACCACTTCACCAATTCTTCCAAAGCTGGTCTCATATCCCACACCCATATTTTACTTGATAAAGGGGGAAGCAAGCAAATAGGGGAAGGGCATTTGTGTGCATTCTGCTGAAATGGTATCTCTCAGCAGGAAAACTCTGGAGGCTGTTCCTAGGGATGGAAAATTCTCTGAACTTAAAACCCAGGGGACTTGGTGCCTTTTGTTCTCAGATGTGAGTTCTAGTCAAAATTCCAGGAAAAAGCCTACTTTGCACTTTATACCATGACTCTGAAATAATCTCTTTGTCAACTGAAGCTTTGGCATCTTGGAACATTGAACTTGACTTCTGGCTGCCTCATCTGTGGGGTATCTCTAAGGAAATGAGAGTAGTCCCTTATTTAAAAAAAAAAAAAAAAAAAACCATAACTACTGTATTCTGTACAGATAATTCCTGCCATCCCATCCAGAAAAAAATTGCTGACCTTTTGGAAGTTAGCCCTGCAAAAAGCAGAATTCAGAGCATTTTTGCTCATGATATTTTATTTAAGATTAACACAGAAACAGGTATGTGTAATTCATGTAACACATGCTTAGAAAATATCATCAAATTGAGCCAAACTATATGCAAAATAAGAAGCTTTTAATTATTCTATATAACTTGATTATGAACTCCACTTCATAGCCCCTTGGGAAGAAACTTGCTAAAATAAGTGTTAACACTTTGCTCCAGAGGCAGGTCTGGGAAACCCCAAAAGTGGTCCAAAATTTGGGGTTCTAATCACAATTGCTCTGAAAAACACCCATTTTGTAGAGTAGCTAGGCAAATACACTCTCCCCAAAACATACACGCTATCTATAGATATAGATATATACACTCTCTATATATTAATATATATATTGACAACACACACGATATATATATATAGTGTGTATATGTGGTGTGTTTACAACAGTTAATAATATTTTATTAACAACCGTTATCTAATGGGATTCTGTGTTTTTAAATTTTTCTTTGTACCACTGTATGTTTTTCAAATTTCTACAATGAATATATTGATAATAAGATGAATGGTGACATTTATTAAATTATTACATTTGCCAAGCACAATGATGAACTTCTATACATATAGCTGGTTTCAACTTGAAAACAGGACAATGAGATAGAAACTATGACTAACCTCATTTTATAGATGGGAAAACTACTATCTAAAGGTTCTTCATTGCACAGCAAGGAAAACAGAACAATTAACAGGTGGGAAAGCCACCACGTAAGTCCATGTCAATCTGACTCTACGTTTGTGTTCTTTTCAGTATATCATGTAACATAACTGAAGTGAAAGATCCTTAGCGGGACCAAGATCAGAAGTGGCACAATCATAATCAGCACATCTAGGTTTATTCTCATGACGTGGGACATACAACAGCGCTCTCCACTAGAAGTCAAAACAGAAAATAAGCAGAGGGGACGAGATGAGGTGTCTGAAAAGTCAGCTTTCTTTCTCCTACAAAGCACATAAAGTAATGTACAGTGAAGGGAGGGGAGCAATTTGGGTATAGACTCGAGACTACACTAAAGCATGGCTGTGGAGAAAAGGTCAATTAAGGAAAGCCTAGTCATTAGAGGTCCAACTTGCAGCTGCCTCAGCCAGTTACAACCCAGGGAACCCCAAAATTTGTTTAAAGGACTTTCAGCAGCACATATACCTCCAAAAGCTAGGAACTTAATCATATTAGACATATGTAGTGACACCACTGGTCTCCTCCAAATGACTATGTTTGCAGAGAACGGCAGTAGTTAAGAAATAGCAACATACTGACAGCCAATGAAAGTCCACCAGGAGCAAAGGAACAAGAGATCAACAGAACAGGTGGAAGAATTGTTCAGGCAGAGCAGCTGGGCGAGGGGTAGACATTCAGTGAAAGGGCCACCTGAGTTCTCCATGTTTCAATAACCCTTAAAGACATCACTGCAAGCCAGCACAATACAGAAACGACATTAGAACAAGAAAGAGTAGAGGTCACTGGAGGTATCCCAGACTCCACCTTGTTTTACAGCTAAATTGATGAAAGGACAAAGCTATTGCCACTCATAATTATAACCCTGAGTCATTAATAAGTAGTGATTATATCAAAATATTATGTTTAAAATGTTTACAAAAAAGGAAAAATAAGTCTAATGGCATTTACACATACCAACTTTTATTTTGTGAAAAAAAAAAAAAAAAACATTATTTTATAAAATATCTTGTGCTCCAATTAGGTCAGACATATGAATCTATAGGGTGAAACCTGATAATAATATTAGTAGAGGACATTTAACTTTTTCAAAGTCTACCATCTCTTTGCATCTTCACACTTTTTATGTGAGATTGCCAGGGCACATATTTGGTATAATTACCTTCACTTTATAGATCTGTCTCAGTGAAGCTTAAGATTGGCAGAGCCGCTGTTAAAACCTGGATCTCCTAATGCACAACTCTGGGGATTTTCCTCTGTGTTTTACTGCCCTGTAACTTCTTTGGGTGGAGACAGAGGGATGATAGAAAATTAAATGAGTACCTAAGGACAGCTGGCTATGCAATATTAGGCATGCATTCATTCATTAAACAAGTATTCATTAAACATCTGAATCAATTAGCTATTGCCACAAAAATACTAACCCCCCAAAAATCACCCCCACACTACATAGCTTTAAAGAAGTTATTATACTCTCACAGATTTGTGTGTTTGATGAGAGTTAACTAATTTAGGATGGGCTCAGCTGAGTAACTGCTGATCTCAGCTGGGGGTGAGCTGATCTGGCCTGGCTTGGCTGTGGTGGTTCAGCTCTGCTCCACATGTCTCTCATTCTCCTCCTGGGACTAGGTGAGCCCAGTCATCCACCTCCCATGGCAACAGCAGATGCACAAGAAGAAAAGCATCATTTTCAGGTGATTTCTAAACTTTTGTTCTGCCTTTTAAGCGTCTGGCCTGCTAACATTCCATTGGCCAAAGCAAGTCACATAACCGAACTCAAAACCAAGAGGCAAGAACACAGAATCTGTCTCTTCAATGGGACAGAGTGCAGAGTCAAATAGCAAAGGATGTGGATAGGAAAGAGTGAAGGACTGGGACCATTAATGCAGCCAACAGCATCTACCATATTCCAAGCACTGTGCAAAGCACTGAGGAAGCAGTGCCGACCATAATAGAAGCTGGCCTCCTGAAGCTTACAGTCAAAAATGATGAATAAATATCCATACATATGAATTCCACTACAGCCTGCTACAACTGTAATCAAAATTTAATAATGAAAGTCAATCTGCTACCCCCATTATATTTTGCATTTCCAGAAGGAATTTGTGCTTTGAGGAGTTATCCATTATTTTGAACTCTCTTCACACTGCTTCCCTTCTATTGTCATACATTATCAAGATGATCTCATATGATGTATTTGTTCAAGTGAATAATCATATTTACTTAGAGAACCAATGAAATAGCACTTCTCTGCTGTTTTGGATACACGTTTGTTTGTTCGTTTGTTTGTTTGTTTGTTTGTTTGTTTGTTTGTTTTTTGAGACTGAGTCTCGCTCTTGTCACCCAGGGTGGAGTGCAATGGCATGGTCTTGGCTCACTGCAACCTCCACCTCCCAGGTTCAAGTGATTCTTCTGCCTCAGCCTCCCAAGGAGCTGGGATTACAGGCGTGTGCCACCACGCCCAGCTAATTTTTGTATTTTTAGTAGAGACAGGGATTCACCATGTTGGCCAGGCTGGCCTCGAACCCCTGACCTCGTAATCCACCTGCCTCGACCTCCCAAAGTGCTGGGATGACAGGTGTGAGCCACAGCACCCAGCCTGGCTACATGTTAGTGTGAGATTCAGCAGGGAGGATGGAAAAATTCTCACCTTAAGAAGCTTAAGATCCACATTCCAGGGCTCTACCCCATATAAGCATCCTGACAATAATCTTGTTTACATCGCAGGAGTTGTTACTTAATTCAAAAATATTTACTGAGAGCCATTTATGTACCAGGCTCAGTGATCAGGATTTTTCCATCTAACGACTCAACTAATACTCAGGATAACCTTGTGAGTAAAACTAGTACAAGATTCATCCCATATTCAACAAATGGTTTTTAAAGTGCTAATTATATGCCAGGCACTGGGGCTGCCAGATGAGAAATGCGTATTTCTGGCCCTCCAGAAGTACACATCCTATTAAGAGACAGACCTGTAAACAATAAAATTAAAATACAATGAGGTAAGTGCCTTTATAGGAGACAATGCACTTTAAAACATTACGCAAATACAAGGTATTATAATTAAGCATAGCTGTAGGTCTCAAAGACCCCATCCTGTTTTTAGAAGTGTGTAATTTATCTACAAAGAGGTCTGTGGTACTGAGACAATTTGAAGTGGATGGAGCATACCCTGATTCCAAAACCATATGCCATCACTGTTACCACTTTCTGAGAAAATACGATTAAAAGGGAAAATAAAAGCATGATGCTTGCCAGTCAAGCAGATAAATGACAATCTTGAAGATTCAAGTGCAGAATCAAGAAACTTATGTGCCCAGGACAGGGAATAAGAAAAGAGCAGGGAAAGTTTCAAAAAGCTCAGAGCTTGCGAGAACCTAGGTCATAAACCTAAAAAAAAAATGCAAGTGGAACATGCAGTGACCTTCTCTGGGCATCGGTTCTAACTTCCTTAATAGGAAATCAATGACACAAATAAGAATTTATCGCCTCCAGCACTTTATAAATAATTGTTTAAACAACCAACCAATCTATATATTTATCCTCCCTACAAATTTTTCCCTTCTCTACTTCTTTCCTTCCTTCCCCAAATATTTCCTAAAGGAAGCATGCTAATTGATGGAAGGCACATGATGACATCAGCCACTGAATCAGCTTATCTTATCAAAAACTTTCACTGACAAATATTAAACGTTTTTAATAAAGCACATACCCTCAGACATAAAAGGAGTTATTTATCACAAACTTAAAACCCCTATAAAAGCCCAATCACCGATGATTAGAAATGTTACTTAGTATATCGGTACAACAGTCTCAGTACTGTTTTCATTAAATGACTTTGCCAAAATTATGAAACCTTCATAATTTCATGAAAAATGGGTGTCTCTAACAATACCATGTATAATTAAGCATACATTGCTGTGCAGCTGGAAAATTCCATCGTCACCTGCATCAGCCTCAAAGATCAATTTGCATACATGGATCAAAGAGAATCTTACAGCTCGTTGTTCATTTAATAGTGAACCAGGAGGATTTTAAAACCTTATTAGATCCTCAAATTAGTCAGAATAAGAATGTTTTTACTTGTAAACAGCAAAGTATTTCATAAGGGATTATATGGGAAATGCATTTATCTATTGCTTGAGTTTAACTTTTCCAGTAAGTGTGCTTATCTCTCACAAGACTCAATATTCTTAAATCTTCTTCAAATTAATGATACATTTTAAAGTCAGGTCAAAATTATATTATTCCAGCTATGCGCGGTGGATCAAGCCTGTAATCCTAGCACTTTGGGAGGCCAAGGCAGGCAGATCACCTGAGGTCAGGAGTTTGAGACCAGCCTGGCCAAAAGGGTGAAACCCTGTCTCTACTAAAAATACAAAAAATAGGGCCAGGCGCAGTGGCTCATGCCTGTAATCCCAGCACTTTGGGAGGCCAAGTCAAGTGAATCACAAGTTCAGGAGTTCGAGATCAGCCTGGCCAATATGGTGAAACCTCATCTTTAGGTGAAACTAAAAATATAAAAACAAAAAATTAGCCAGGCATGGTGGTGTGTGCCTGTAGTCCCAGCTACTTGGAAGGCTGAGGCAGGAGAATCCCTTGAACCCGGGAGGCAGAGGTTGTAGTGAGCTGAGATCATGCCACTGCACTCCAGCCTGGGCGACAGAGAGAGACTCTGTCTCAAAACAAAACAAAAAAAATTATATTATGCCATTCCATTTACCATGCAAGGTTTCAGTGGATCCTCCAAAAGTGCAAGACTGGAGAAAATACTGCTGGCGTGAAGTAGCAACTAAAGTCCTCTCATCTGCATTTTGTGCAACTTCTTTCCCCCATTGGAAGCCAAAGCTTCCAATAGGCCAGGTTGAACAGGAATGGAAAGTAGAAATTAGGGCAAAGGACAAAGAAAGACCCACTTCCACTGGTGACCGGGCATCACTGCAATGTTCCATGACCTACTGTCTCTCAGCTCCAAGCTCACCATACTATACTCTCCCCTGTGATCCTAGAGCCCGGGCTCTGCAAGCCATGTTTCTCTGAGTCCCTTGCTAGCTGGCTTCCTGTCCAGTTCCACCATCAGGAGATTGAATGAATGTGGAGGATCTCCCCGAGGAGTGTGGCTGGACGGGGAAAGGGACTTCCTACTTCTTTCCCAGTTTCTGACAGCATCTTTCTAATAGCAGCCTCACTTTACACCCTCAGAGGTGCCAGCAGCAGCTAGAGGACCAGCCATCTGCACGTCCTAACTCACTGGGCCGTGCCATCTGGGCTATTGGAGCACCCACTAGATCACCCACTCGTTGGCCCAAGTACCAGAGGCAGGGCACCTACTCCACAAAGGTGCAGTCACCAGCCCCAGGAAGGCCCTTCCCCAAGCTCCCGGATTCTAAAACACCACATCTTCCCTCTTGTTCTCCCAGCCCAGGGGCAGTAAATGCTTCCTGCAATTATTCATCTCTGGCTCCCTCAGATTCCCCTTTTGCTCTTTAGCCTTCCAATACTGGTGTAGCCAATTCCTATGTTAAATCCCTTCCATTTAAATCCCCAGTGTACCTTCTTTTCTCTTAGCTAGATCCTGACTGATATAATCACTCAGGCAGTGATTGTCAATGAAGAAAAAGTAGATTTTTCCATTGCTGGTGAGAGATTGGGGAAAGGATCAATGTTATTTTTAGAAGCTATAGAGGTGATTCTGATAATACTTCAGTTCCCCACCATTGTTCTTTCTTATCCTTCAACTGTAACATGGTTTTCCAGCCATCTTACAAGATCGTACTGGGCATATCTAAAGGTGGCACCAGGGGAAGAAATAGTTTGACTTATGATGGTTCAGCTCTACAATGGTGTGAAAGTGATACACACTCAACAGAATCCATAATTTGAGTACCCATGTGACCATTCTGTTTTTTACTTTCAGTACAAATATTCAATAAATTACAAGAGATATTCAATACTTTATTATAAAATAGGCTTTGTGTTAGATGTTTTTGCCTAGCTATTGGCTAATGGAAGTATTCTGAGGACATTTAGGGTAGGCTAGGCTAAGCTATGATGTTTGGTAGGTTAGGTAAATTAAATGTATTTTCCACTAAACAATATTTTCCACCTAAGACGGGTTTGTCAGGATGTAACTCCATTGTAAGTTGAGGAGTACCTGTATGTGAGAGTCTGCAAGGGACTCTCTTATAGGGAGTCCCTTTATCCATTAACCCCACAGGTAAATCCACTTATTGCATGTGTCAGTAATGGTGATTTCGAATGACGCTAGACCAGGTACAACCATACCTCACTCACATGCCTTTCGAAGGCTACCTCCACCTGCCAGTGAAGGGATGTGGCACATAAGGTACCAACCATTGTGGGAATTAAAGGCCACCCACATCATCATGCTTATACTCTGACATGAGGGCATAGTCAATATCACAAAGCAGAAACGTAAGCAGAACTTTAGTCCACAGCTTAGGAAAAGGTTCCCAGCCCCTGATATTTAACAACCCCATCAGCAATTGCACTCCAGAAAATAGCACTCCACACTTTCACCGCAGCATAGACCGTAGCTCAGAAATCAATTCAAGCTAAAAGAGTCATTTAGAAAACTGGAGATTCTTTCAGGGATTTCACACAAGAATACCATAATTATTGGTTATATCTGTAGAGTATCTTTATTTCTCTAGTGTGTTCGTTGTGTTGTATTTCAATTAAATATTAACCAATGAATCTTTCAAGAAATAGAAAAAGTTGATTCCCTAAGTAAATAACTTAGTTTTTTTTAAAAATCACTTGTAAAATTTATTAATTTTCAATGCATTAAGGCATGCATTTGAAAACTAAGCTCAGGCAGATGTCGACTGTAGAATTTAGCCCTCTTTCTGACTATCACTAGGCCCCTCATGCCCAGAGCTAATATGACCTCCAGAAAATGAAGCCAGTCTTTGGCTCAGTGATTCAGAGGTGGTAGGGGGAGTTGGGAATAAATGCTAATGGTTTTCAGTCAAACCCAAAGCAAAATACAAGCCAGCCAAAGTAAATATTTCTCTCTTACGCTTCCAGTTGACATTTGTACGTCAGGATGAGGCCCTACCCTGATAAATAATCTTTTGAGTTAACTGCCCTTACTTTAGTTTACGTTTTAGTGGGAAAAAAAAAAAAAAAAAAAACCACAGGAATGCATATAAAGGAAATGAAGCATAAGACAAATGTTTCACAATAGTTCTATTTTATTTACCAATTCCTTAGGCAACTTGCTAGTTCATCTTAAATTCTAGTCCTCACCACCCCACCTAGCCTCCACCACACACAACATGCATCCTCTTCACACATCTAAAGCTTTTCACATCAGTATTTCCTCCAGTATTTACCACTATTCATCTCAACTCTTCTGTACAATATACTCTTCAAGTAGGGCCAGTATCATAAACTCTAATTTATAGAGCAATTTGCATTCAGGGTAACAGCTCTTTTTTTTTTTTTTTAAATATACTTTTTATTGCATTTTAGGTTTGGGGGTACATGTGAAGAACGTGCAAGATTGTTACATAGGAACACACATGGCAGTGTGATTTGCTGCATTCCTCCCCATCACCTATATCTGGTATTTCTCCCCATGCTATCCCTCCCCAACTCCCCACCCCCCGCTGTCCCTCCCCTTTTTCCCCCCAACAGACCCCAGTGTGAGATGCTCCCCTCCCTGTGTCCATCTGTTCTCATTGTTCAACACCCGTCTATGAGTGAGAATATGCGGTGTTTGGTTTTCTGTTCCTGTGTCAGTTTGCTGAGAATGATGGCTTCCAGGTTCATCCATGTCCCTACAAAGGATGCAAACTCATCGTTTT
>PVKV010041439.1:0-11445 GCA_004027835.1 Alouatta palliata | reverse complement strand
TGGGAAATCTCCTGGCCTGGCTGCCTATTTCAGTCCCCTTTTTTAATCAGATGAATGGGTGGCTCTGCCTTCCCGGAGCTCCAATTGCCAGCTAAAACAGCACCCGGACCCACGTCTTTTGTATGGGGAACCGCTGCGCCAGGACCCTGCTCCAAACTGTGGCGGCGAAAACAGCCGTGCCAGCGAAAACAGCGGTACCGCCGCACCGGAGAAAATAGCCACGCCGGCCAAACCAGCTGCGCTGGCGACCCTTGGGGCTCCTCCCCCTGGGAATATCCTGGTCTGTGGACAATAAAAATCCATCTGGGAATGTGGCGTCCACTCACCCTCCACGCTTTCACTGGGAGCTGCAATCCTCAGCTGCTCCTAATCGGCCATCTTGGATCTCTCCATTCACAGATTTTTTTCTAATGCTGTAATATGATTGCGATTTTGAGACATAGTCATGCTGATTATGGCATATTATTTTGTGAATATTTTGTTGAGAAATTTACATCTCTATTTGCAAGTGGGATTCATCTTTTCTTGTTCTATCTTTGTCTGAAGTTATTTTGTAGATTACACAAGCTTCATAGATTCAATTGGGTGAATTTCTCTCTAATTCTTTCTCTGGAGAGTTTGTGTAAGATTTGGGCCATCGATAACTTGAAAACTTAGAAGAATTCCAGTTTCAACATCATTTTAGTGGGAAGATTATTGCTAGTAGATAAATATTGTTAGAATTTAGAGGAATTATAAGGATTTTGTATGGTAGAATCAGTAGTAGTAACTTTGATATTTTAAGTATTTTTACAACTCTATGTCATAAACATAAATTTTAACTCTGGTAAGTGTATTTCTTTTTTGTCTGAAGTTTTCCATTAATCTTTCAGTAATCATTGTTTTCAAATTCATTCTTTAGATTTTCCTAGATAAATTGTAAGATGATTGCATTGTCTTCTTGCTTTATTTTTATATATTTTACATAAAAATTTATTTTTATTATCCCCAAAGGTGCAAAGTAAATGGAACACCTTGTTTTTAACATATAGTTGTTCTTCCTCATTTGCACCCCTCTGTAGCATAGAGAAAAGAATAAAACATACAATAAATATATTTGAACAATTAAATTTGATAAACATACTATAATTATGAAGTGTGAGTATAAGCAAGACCTCTTATCCTCTGCAATCTTATCCTTCTTACTAAAAAATAAATAAAATAAATCTGTTTTCAGGCTTCTATCTCTAGAGGGATGATCAGAACATAGAAGTTTTACTCTTGGTTTCTCATTTTTCTTCCTTCTTTCCTGATAATATTCAGAAACTTGCTGTAAATTCTTGTTATTTATACATAATTTTCCAGTAGGAAATCTCCTAAAACTAAAATGGCAAATGGTATGAAAAAAAGGCAGCCTAAATCAATGGGTGTTTAAAAATGTATTAACCTTTAACATCTTGTGGGCAGAGTCATATTTTCCAATTTCTTTGACATAGTAGAGCATTTATAGTCTAAGTATTTTCTATTAAGGGAGATAAAAATAAATTTTCTTTTTAACTTACTTATTTTCTTTTTATTAGCTCTGGAATTGTCTAATTTTTTACTTTAATCTATTTTTATTTCATGGAAGCCCATTTAGGATATCTGTTTTACTCCAAAATATTGGCATCATTTTTCTTTATTTTCCTTGTTTACAAAACTATTTTTTTTTTCTTAGATCATTACACTGAGCACTGGTGTTGTTGTTTTCCCATTTAAAAAAATACTTTCTTTTCACTTATCCTAGTGAGAAGGACTGGTGGACAGAAGCAGTTAGTAGATTTGTGTTTCTTTTCATTCTTTGTATGCCCAATAAAACCTGCATTATTTTCCTTTTCATCCAGGGCATGGCTAAAGTCATAGAATGATCCTTCATATTTTGGATTACTCTCTCTGAGAGAGTAAACTGAAAGAAGAGACTCCATTGTGTAACTTAGAATTTGTGTTAATTTCTTCCCCATTTCCTTATATGTAAGATTTTATTCTATTTATTCTACTACAAAAATCTTCACTCCCTTTTTTTTTTCTTTTGGGGAAGAAAAGGTCCTAATTCTAAAAACTTATCTAAGCATTAAACCATATTCATTTACCCAAAAACTGCAGTCTACTGGGGTACCTAGTTTATATCCTAAAACCCTGACCCTTTATTACTAAAGTGAGCTGGTGATAGAGAATTAAGTATAAATTCCAAGTTTAATTTTATTTGAAATAAACAATTTGGATTTTACATAATACTTCTCATTTTTTAATTTGAAGTTATCTTTCATTAATTGCAGAGATGCTAATCTATCTTTTGCTTTATTAAATGTTTATTTTTAGTAAATATGGGGGAAAGTAAGTTGTACAAGATTGTGTGTTTAGTGAAATGTAAAATTGGATATTCCAAGTAGTTTGGCAGAAAGTCTTAATCCAGAATAGTTCAACTCCAGCTACAAACATAATAAATGATGAAAGTAATTAAACCCCAATTATTTTCAACTTCTATGTGATCTCAAAAAAAGAAACAAATAATAAAATATGCATATAAAAAAAAGCACCTTAAGGTATTGCCAAAATCTTGTGTGAGAAGCAGCAGTCTGAATGTGGTGACTTAGAAGGTATTGGATTAGGTAATGGTTGAAGTTTTTATAGGTTTCATTAGCCTAAGGCAAGAAGGAGAAACTGAGTCCATAGGAGACAGTCAGGAATTCCATAGGAATATTATCCATTATTTTAAAAAACAAACTAGAAAAACTTGAGCCCATTCAAGAAAGGATATTGAAATATGACATTTACCTGGAATATAGAGTGGAGTTAGAAAGTTACACAAAGCATCTCATTAATATCCTGATATGCATGGGAAGGGGAACTCAAACCTCATTTATGTGGTGTATTGAGGAAATCTGAGACAAGAGGTGAGTTCCAATGAAAAGAAATCCCAAGGACTCCAGCAGAAGCAAATGGAAAAATTTCACAACCCATGAGACAAGGGATTCCAAAAGGGAAAAACTCATCTTGGAGAAAACACAATGGAATAAAATCTAGTAAAGAAGAATTGGCCAGCCGGGCTCGGTGGCTCACGCCTGTAATCCCAGCACTTTGGGAGGCTGAGGCGGGCGGATCACGAGGTCAAGAGATCGAGACCATCCTGGTCAACATGGTGAAACCCCGTCTATACTAAAAAAATACAAAAACATTAGCTGGGCGTGGTGGCGCGTGCCTGCAGTCCCAGCTACTCAGGAGGCTGAGGCAGGAGAATTGCTTGAACCCGGGCAGCAGAGGTTGCAGTGAGCCGAGGTCGCGCCACTGCACTCCAGCCTGGTGCCTGGTGACAGAGTGAGACTCTGTCTCAAAAAAAAAAAAAAAAGAAGAATCAGCCTATTCAATAAAAAAAGAGAGATGGTAACCAAAGAAAAAGACATAATAGATCCATGAAAAGGAGACCAGAAGAAAATGTATTTAAAATCATTAAAATGACAAAAGAAAGAATAGAAACCAACATGGTCATAATGAAAAATCATTGCATTATACCATTGTCACACTGCTAATAAAGATATACCTAAGACTGAGTAATTTATCAGAAAAAAAGGTTTAATTAACTCACAGTTCAGCATGGCTAAGGGGGACCCAGGAAACTTACAATCATAGTGGAAGACGAAGAAAACATGTCCTTCTACACATGGCGGGAGCAAGGAGAAGTGTCCAGAAAAAGAAAGAAAAGCCCCTTATAAAACCATCAGATCTGTGAGAACTCACTCACTATCATGAGAACAGCAGCCTGGGAGTAAACAACTCCATGATTCAATTATCTCCACCTGGTCTCTCCCAGGACACTTGGGGTTATGGGAACTACAATTCAAGATGAGATTTGGGTGGGGAGACAACCCAACCATATCAATCATAATAGTACAAAATTCAATATTAAAACAGAGACAAAATTTAAAGGCATATAGAAAGGTTAAAATACAATTTATGTTGACTAAAGTCAAACAGTAAATGGTTATTAATTTTATATTTAGATTTTATCCCTTCATTTTCACTTGTTCACCTAAACGTTTTTTCTTTTTATCTCACCTAAAAGCAGAAATAAAATCCAAAGAATTTCTTCATCTAAGTGTCAGAAGAAAGTTTAACTGCATTTGTTTTGACGATCAGACTTCTCTTTTCTTTGGTACTAGATAACCCTGAATCTGGGAAATAGGATCATAATTGTTCATGATACTAAATATCACATAAGTTATTTTCACTTTACAATTTCATGGAAAATTAAACAACATTTTTAATTCAGCACTTAAACATGTATTAATCATTTGCCACATTTCTAATTAAGTGATAACACCAGATTACAGAATGAGAAAGTACAATATTTAGGATGGTATTCTGGCATCACTCTCTTTATGCCTCCATGATGAATTGCCTCTCTATGTTGAAATATTCATCAAAGCCTAAAATATAGAGGCTAGAAAAATTTCAAGTCAGCCTTCTCATGAAATGTCTAATGTGACCTTCTCATGAAATGTCAAATGTCTAATTGGCAGCTTTGCCAATCTGCATCTCAGTAGATATAATTCATATTTGTTCTTTCTTCAGAAGCAACATATAAGACATGAAGAATATTCTCATGACATGTCACATTAGAGACAGGATTACTGCATCTTGTGCAACTACTGATTAGCCTTGCTGCCTTTTGGCTCTAGGTTTTTTTTTACCATGTCTGGCTAGAAGTTTTGAGTCAAAATATAATGCTTCTAAGGGATAATTCATAAAAAATACCAACACTTTTCTTTAAAAAAGAAAAGACAAAAATACTGAAAAATGATGGTGTAAAGAAAAATTAAAAGTCAAACATACGGCATGGTAGTATTAGGACTTCAGTATGGGTTATCTAAAGACATGCTTTAGACTTCTGACCTTTAAGCCTGACCAGACCTCTGTCGCTGTCCAAGGTTCTGAGATAGAAATATCTAACAAATATCTTGAAATATCTAATTCCTCTGATTTATTTTCCTTCTATTTTGCTTTCTCCTCCTTTTGTATCTTTTTAAAGGGTGGACAAGGGAAATTTATACAGTATTCTTAATTATGTTAAAACAGTAACATATAATATATAACAGGAAGCCATATATGTTTCCTTAGGGATGAGGACAGTATCCAAGGAAGGACAAACTTGGAGGGAGGTCAAAACTCATGAGAGATGTGTTTTGTTTTGGTTACCAAATAAAAGAGAAGGTCACTGGTGTAACCAGGCCAGAACTATTCTAAGAACTATGAACATAAATTTTCGTGGCCAATTAGAATGAATGCAGATGTCCACAGTAAGAGCCAGTTCCCAATAAGTTGTACTGGAATAAAGTTGCTGTTCAAACCTGAATTGACTAGATCACCACCCTCAAAACCTGGATCCATAACTGCATTGGATATGCAATGCATTTGTCATCATAGCCTGGGCACAAAATGAATAACTATATGTTTCTGAATCAGAATACACCAATGCATTGCACACTTGTAATTCCTGTCAAAATATGACCTTCTTGGGTACATGGTAGAAAAAGTCACATTTTATGGAACTTTTTTTCCTGCCTTTTCACTGAAGATAGATTGCGTTCTTGACATCTGTAACACTCCCAGAGCTTTCAGTAGTTTCTCATTTCTATTGGCATTCTTTTATTTTAATGTGTTGCTGTTCCAAAATAATCAGACAACTTACACAATTGTGACCCTTGAACGTAATATGTGGTATGTTTCTGGCTTTCTAGACCATCCACAGTCTCATAGTTGAGTACCTTTTGTTGCAAATGCTATCCAATAATGGACCAGTATTCAATTGGTTTTACTAATAATTTCGAGCCCCCTATCATCTGCAGGTATATGGTATTATTGAGATATATAATGATTGCCTAAAAAATAAACTTAAAACAATCCTTGACTATAGCTCCCATACTTTGTCTTGTTCATACACCTTAGTTAAACAATTTAAGTACTAAATGTTGATATACCCAGGACAGGACCAGCTTGTTTTGGTTAGGTACTGGGTAATGATTAGAATGTAAAAGTGTTACAGTGGTAAAATTTGAGATTTTGCCATTACTATTGTTGAGGATGATAATTTTCCATATATGTGTGTATATATACATATATATACACACATATATATACACACATTCTAATGGCATTTGCATATAATGGATGTTTATTAATAATTTATTGAATTACACATGACCAGAGATAATTGAAATTAAATTCAAATAGCAACTTATCAAATGCATACTGTAATAGAGTAAAAAGCAATTTTTAGGAAAAAAATATGTAGTACACAGATAATTAATTCATATATGTTTAGCAATTTTGTTATTTTCACCTCTTATGGTACAATGTAAAATATGAAACTTTTTTAAATGAATAAATTTGTTGGTTCACAAGGAGTATATAGACTAATTGAAACGCAGATAATTAAAGAGTTTATGGCAATATAATAAAAAACTATTTTACTGAGGCACAAATAATCGCAAATAACATTGCATCATTGAAGAAAGTACTTGATAACTATTTGACAAGATTGTTTAAGTGAGTTCTGTGCAATAATTCATATGTGTTGTATCTGAAAAACAACAAATCATAGGAAGAAAAGAGGAACAGAGGTCAGCAAATCCTTTGGAAGAAGGTGATTTCATGAACATTGAAAGAGGGGCAAAAATACACAGACAAGAAGGGCAGAGCAATATTTTCAAATACAAGGCCACAGCAATTGTCCCCCTTGCAAGGAACACCAGTTTAACAACTATCTACTCAAATAAATCACAGCCATCAGAACCAAACATAAGGTGAGCACTCACAGTACCTGGTTTTAACTTCATTCTGCTGAAACAGGCACTGAAGAGGGTAGGAGACAGTACTAAATTGCCAGTTCCACTCCTCCCTGATTCCCTAGCATCATCCACATGATGCAGAGACCTGTGCCCTTGGGGAAGAAAGAGTACAGTAATTGCAAGTCACTGCAGTTGAACTCAGAGTTGTCCTGTCACAATAGAAAGCAAAACCAGTCTGAACTTGGCTTGTACCTGCCCATGGAGGGAGTATTTAAACAAGCACTAGCCACAAGAAAACTGCCCATCCCAGTGATGGAAACTTGAGTTCTGGCAACCCTCTCCACCACGTGCTGTGGGTGTCTCAATAAAACTGAAGTACACGTGGTGGGTCATGTGACAACTGTCCTGCAATTCCTGGGTGACTCCTAGTCAAGTCCTAGTGCTAGACTGGGTTCAGAGCTCATGAACTGAGGGGACACAGAACCTACTGAGACTCCAGTTGTGGAGGCTAAGGAAGTACTTGTACCACACTTTTCCCAACTCTACGCTGTACAGATGGCAGTTTGAAAAGAGACTCCTTTCTTCTGCTTGAGGACAGAAAAAAGGAGACTAAAGAAGACTTTGGTTTGCATCTTGGGTTCCAGATCAGACACGGTAAAATAGGACATGAGCTGGAGTTAGGAGACCGCACATCTAAGGTCTAGCTCCCAGAAGAAATGTTTAGACACACCTGGGCCAGAAAGGAACTCACTGCTTTTGAGGGAGGGACCCAATCCTGGCAGGACACACCACATGCCAACTAAAAAGCCCTTGAAACCTGAATAACAGTGATATGCATGTAGTATATCATGGGGCTTGTGTGACACTGTGAGACTTGCTGGCTTCAGGTGAGACTCACCATATTCCATGTTCTGGTGGTTCCTTCTACTTCAGACACTCTGAGAGAGTGGCACCTTCTACTTGAGAGTGACTCCTTCTACTTGAGAAAAGTAGAGGGAAAAGTAAAGGGAACTTAGTTTTGCACTTTTATTACCATCTTGACCACAGGCAAGCAGAACACCAAGTGATTCTTAGGATCCCCAATTCCAGGCCTAGGATCTTGGACAGCATTTTGGGGCCTACACTGCACCAGAAACAGAGCCCACTGCCCTAAAGGGTATGTCCCAGCCAAACAGCATTCACCACAGCTGACTGAAGAGCCCTTGGACCTTAAGAAACATCAATGGCAGCCTGTCAGTATTCCTTCATGGGCTCGTGGTGGTGGCCACAAGTGGAAGAGACTTTATCTGAAAATGGGAGGAAAGAGTGGGAAAAACTACAACTCGTAGTTTGAGTACCAGCTCAGCCGCAATACAATAGACCACCAGATAGACTTCTAAGCTTTGGGACTCTAGTCCCTTCTTTCCAGAGGACACCTCTGGATCCTCCTAGGGCCTAGGGGAACTCACTTCCCTGAAGGAAAGGACACAAGACTGGCTGGCCTCACCACATGCTGTTGGAGTCGAAGGGCCTTGAGTACACACAGGCCATACCCAGGTAGTCATTATAGCAAGCATTGGGTGAGACACAATCCTCTGCTGGCTTTAGGTCTGACTTAACACACTTTCATTGGTGGCCACAATGGTGCCTGTGTCACCTCAGCCTACCCCTGGCTTCAGGAAGCTCAGATCAGAAAAAGAGAGACACTCTGTTTTAGAGAAAGAAAGGGAAAACAACAACAATCTCTGCCTAGTAATCCAGGAAATTCTTATGGATCTTATTCAAGACCATCAGAGCAGAATCTCCAGAAGGCTGCAAGAACCATAGCATTATTGGGCTTAGGGCATCCCCTAATGCAGATGCAGCTCAGATCACAACACCCAAGTCCTGTTGAATACTTAGAAAACCTTCCCAAGAAAGACAATTATAGGCAAGCTCAGACTGCAAAGATTACAATAAATATCTACTTCTTCCGTGCCTACACACTGAAGAACATCTAGAAGGATCAAGGCCATTGAAGAAAACATGAGCTTACCAAATGAATGGAATAAAGCACCACAGACCAATTCTAGAGAAACAGAGATATGTGACCTTTCAGATATAGTATTCAAAATAGCTGTGTTGAAGAAACTCAAAGAAATTCAAGATAACCCAGAGAAGGAACTCAGAATTTTATAGGTAAAATTTAGCAAAGAGACTAAAATAATTTAATAGAATCAAGCAGAAGTTCTGGAGCTGAAAAATGTAATTGACATATTAAAAATGCATCAGAGTTTTATAATAGCATAATGGATGAAGCAGAAGAAAGACTTGGTGAGCTTCAAGACAACTTATTTGAAAATAGTAAGAGGAGGAAAAAAAAGGAATAAAAACCAATGAAGCCCACCTATAGAATCTAGAAAGGAGCCTCAAAAGGGCAATTCTAAGTTATTGGCCTTAAAGATTTGGTAGAGAAAGAGACAGGGGTAGAAAGTTTATTCAAAGGAATAATAAAAGAGAACTTCCCAAACCTACAGAAAGAATTCAATATCCAAATACAATAAGGTGATAGAATACCCAGCAGATTTAACCCAAACAATACTACCTCAAAGCATTTAATAATCAACTCCCAAAGGTGAAGGATAATGTAACAGTCCTAAAAGCAGCAAGATACACAAAACAAATAACATGGAAGGGATCTCCAATAAGTCTGACAGCAGATTTTCAAGTGGAAATCTTAGAGACCAGGAAATATCATAATGATATGTTTAAATTATTGGAGAGAAAAAAAATTTTACATCAAAATAGTATATCCAGCAATAATATCCTTCAAACATGAGGGAGAAATAAAGACTTTCCCAGACAAACAAAAGCTGAAGGAGTTCATCAACAACAGACCTGTCCTACAAGAAATGCTAAAGGGAGTACTTCAATCAGAAAGCAAAGGGTGATAATGAGCAATAAGAGATCATTTGAAGGTACAAAATTCACTGGTAGTAGTAAGTACACAGAAACACAGAATATTTTAACACAGTAACTTGTGTGTAAACTATTCATCTTTTAAAAAGTATTTTAATTCTTAAAAAGAATGAGATTCTGTCATTTGTAATGACATAGAGGGAACTGGAAATCATTATGTTAAATGAAATAAGCCAGGCACAGAAAGACAAACTTCACATGCTCTTAGTTATTTGTGGGAGCTAAAAATTAAAATAATTGAGCTCATGGAGTTATGGAGAAGAAGGATGGTTACTAGAGGCTAGGAATGATGTAGGGAGTGGGTGGGAGAAAGTGGAGATGGTAAATGGGTACAAAAATATTTAGATAGGATAAATAAGACCTAGTATTTGCTAGCACAACAGCAAATACTATGTTAAAATAATTTAATTATGTATTTAAAAATAACCATAATTAAAATAATAGTTAAAAATAATTTAATTATACATTTAAAATAACTAATAGAATATAATTGGATTATATATAACACAAATATGCTTCAGATGATGGATACTGCATTTTACATAATATAGTCATTAAACATATATACTTATATTAAAATATCTCATGTAACCCATAAATATATATACCTATTATGCTCCCACAAAAATTAAAACTAAAATTAAAAATTTTTTTAAAGTATAAGCATAGAAAGCTGCATAAAGTCTCCTTGTATGTAAGCATGTCCAATAGTTTCCTATTTGTATTTTATTTTATTTCCTTTAAGTTCTGGAGTACATGTGCAGATCTTGCAGGATTGTTACACATGCCATGGTGGTTTGCTGCCTCCATCCCCTCTTCACCTACATTAGGTATTTCTCCTAATGATATCCCTCCCGAAGCTCCCCACCCCCTTCTATCCCTCCCCTAGTCCCATACCCCAAAACAGACCCCAGTTTGTGATGTTCCCCTCCCTGTGTCCATGTGTTCTCATTGTTCAACAGCTACTTATGAGTGAGAAGATGTGGTGTTTGGTTTTCTGTTCTTGTGTCAGTTTGCTGAGAATGATAATTTCCCGATTCATCCATGTCCCTGCACAGGACATGAACTCATCTGTTTTTATGGCTGCATAGTATACCAGGGTGTATATGTGCCACATTTTATTTATCCTATCACTTATGGACATTTGGGTTGGTTCCAAGTCTTTGCTATTGTAAACAGTGCTGCAGTGAACATACATGTGCATGTGTCTTTATAACAGAACGATTCATAATCTTTTGGGCATATACCCAGTAATAGGATTGCTGGGTCAAATGGAATTTCTATTTCTATATCCTTAAGGAATCACCACACTGTCTTCCACAATGATTGAACTAACTTACACTCCCACCAACAGTGTAAAAGAGTTCCTATTTCTCCACATCCTCTCCAGCATTTGTTGTCTTCAGATTTTTTAATGATCACCATTCTAAGTGGCATGAGATGGTATCTCAATGTGGTTTTGATTTGCATTTATCTAATGACCATTTTATTGTAGACATTTATGGTTATTCTTTGTTGTGGGGGCTGTCCTGAGCATCATAGGATGTTTCAAAGCCTCCACCCATAACATGTCAGTGGCACTCCCCTCTGCAAGTTGGGACAACCAAAAATGTCTCTGGGCATTGCCAAAATGTCACTACATGCAACCATATCCATAAATCTCCTAAAACAGTGCTTAACCAAAGAAGCTAGAAGCACGCACAAA
>PVKV010041438.1:0-11445 GCA_004027835.1 Alouatta palliata | reverse complement strand
ATGATGTACTGTCTCTCTTGGAAAGTTCTTGATCCCCAGTGCTTCACAAGCAGAGAGGAAAGTCTTCTATTTGAAAATGAAAGGAGATTACCACTGTTATTTGGCTGAGGTTGCCGCTGGTGATGACAAGAAAGGGATTGTGGATCAGTCACAACAAGCATACCAAGAAGTTTTGAAATCAGCAAAAAGGAAATGCAACCAACACATCCTATCAGACTGGGTCTGGCCCTTAACTTCTCTGTGTTCTATTATGAGATTCTGAACTCCCCAGAGAAAGCCTGCTCTCTTGTAAAGACAGCTTTTGATGAAGCCATTGCTGAACTTGATACATTAAATGAAGAGTCATACAGACAGCACACTAATAATACAATTATTGAGAGACAACTTGACATTGTGGACATCGGATACCCAACGAGACAAAGCTGAAGCAGGAGAACGAGGGATAAATTAACTAGCCTTCCAACTTTTGTCTGTCTCATTCTAAAATTTACACAGCAGACCATTTGTCATTCATGCTGTCCCACAAATAGTTTTTTGTTCATGATTTGTGACAGGTTTATGTTACTTCTGTATGAACTTCTATATTTCCTATGTGATTTTTATGTTTAATATTAGGGGAGTAGAGCCAGTTAACATTTAGGGAGTTAATCTGTTTTCATCTTGATGTGGGCAATATGGGGATGTGGAATTGTTATACAAATTATAAATGTTTGGCACAGTACCATTGGTACATTGTGGCTTCACAAGGGCCAGTGTTAAAACTGCTTCCATGTGTAAGCAAAGAAGACTGCCTACATATTGGTTTGTCCTGGTGGGGAATAAAATGGATCATTGGTCCCAGTCACAGGTGTAGTAATTGAGGTTACTTTAAGGTTTGGAGCACTTACAAGGCTGTGATAGAAACAGATATCCCACGGGTATCACAGGTTAAACCATGCCTATCCATAGAATACTCAATCTCAATGTGCACACCTTTGACTACAGATGCAGAAGTGTTCATTTAGACAAAGTTGTGACCCATTTCACTCTGGATAAGGGCAGAAACGGTTCACATTCCATTATTTGTAAAGTTACCTGCTGTTAGCTTTCATTATTTTTGCTACACTAATTTTATTTGTATTTAAATGTTTTAGGCAACCTAAGAACAAATGTAAAAGTAAAGATGCAGTAAAAATGAATTGCTTGGTATTCGTTACTTTGTGTATATCAAGCACAGCAGTGAAACAAAAACCCATGTATTTAACTTTTTTAAAAAGGTTTTTTGTTTTTGTGATTTTTCTTTGATACTTACCTAACATGCACGTGCTTTGAAAATAGTTAACAGGGAAATAACTTGAGATGATGGCCAGCTTTGTTTAATGTCTTACGAAATTTCCATGAACAATCCAAGCATAATTTTTAAGAACATGTGTATTAAATTCATGTAAGTGGAATAAAAGTTTTATGAATGGACTTTTCAACTACCATCTCTACAGCTTTTCATGCAAATTAGTCTTTTGGTTCTGAAACTTCTCTAAAGGAAATTGTACATTTTTTCAAATTTATTCCTTATTTCCTCTTGGCAGCTAATGGGCTTTTACCATGTTTAAACACAAAGTTTATCATAACAACAAAATACTACTAATATAACTACTGTTTTCAGCCATGTCCCATGATCCCCTCTGTTCCTCCCCACACTGAAAAAAAATGAGTTCCTATTTTTTCTGGGAGAGTGGGAGATTAATTGGAAAAAAAAGTAATATGTTCCATTTAAAATTTTGGTATATGGCATTTTCTAACTTAGGAAGCCACAATGTTCTTGGCCCATCATGACATTGGGTAGCATTAACTGTAAGTTTTGTGCTTCCAAATCACTTTTTGGTTTTTAAGAATTTCTTGATACTCTTATAGCCTGCCTTTGATTTTGATCCTTTGTTCTTTCTATTTGTCAGGTGCACAAGATTGCCTTCCTTTTTTAGCCTTCTGTCTTGACACCAACCATTCCTATTTGGTGGCCATGTACTTGGAAAAAGGCTGCATGATCTTTCTGGCCCCATTCAATGTCTAAAATACCCTGCTTCCTTTTCTTGCATCCCAAAAACTATTTCCCTCATCCTATTTACTGCAGCAAATCTCTCCTTAGTTGATGAGGTTGTATTTATGTCCCTTTAAAACCCTACTTATCCTGAATGCTCTGTCATTGTCTGCCTTTAAAAATCCTTCCTTTTTCTCTTGCTCTAGTCTCTAAATAATGATGGGGCGAAGTTATATCCAAAGCTCACTTTACAAAATAATTCCTCAATACTTTGCAGAAAGCACCAAATAAAAATGCCGTTTTAAAAGAGGTGCATTTTTTTCTTTTAGAATGTAAGCTCCTCAAGAGCAGGGATAATGTTTTCTACATGTTCTATTGTGCCTAGTACACTGTAAATGCTCAATAAATATTGATGATGGGAGGCAGTGAGTCTTGATGATAAGGATGAGAAACTGAAATCCCAAACACTGTTTTGTTGCTTGTTTTATTATGACCTCAGATTAAATTGGGAGATATTGGCTGTTTTGTATAATTTATTTGGACATTCAAATAAAAGTGCAACGGAGACTTTGGTGTCTTTATTTCCAGGAGAAAAGATACCTTCTGCATCTAGGGCAACAATCCTCTTCCCTCACAGGTCTTTCTTTTACTTCACTTCCTGATTTCTCCTGAACCCCAAGACAAGGAGTTAAAATAATCACATACACACACACACACACACACACACACACAAACACACACGATATTTTATAGCTAAGGGAAATCAAGCTAGACTGAAGAGATGTGATCTCATTCAAATAAATAAAACCTGAATCATCACACTGAGATACCACTTCCAACCACACAGAATGAATGCTACCAAAAAAAAAAAAATCCTGAATCTCTGCACATTTGCCTATTTTATGTGCATCAGTCATCTAAACTAGGTTGATTCTGGAATAATAAGAACACTTCACTAGTATTAACAATTTAATGTTTTCTACCTAGTAGTTCCCAGTAGATGAAGGAAAATTTCCACCCTGAGATTTTTTTGCCTTGGAATTTGAAAAATAAATGTGTTTGTAACTATTTCCTTGATTGTCCACCCCCACCCCCCAAAAAAGAAAAGCAGGAATGATGTGGGAAAGCAGGGGAGCTGGAGGCAGAGGAAGAGAAAGAATGGCTTTTACCTGCGGCAGTGGGAGTCACAGCCAGGAGTGGCTCATTAGGGGAAGCTTTCTCTGCTCTGACCCAAGGGTCACCTTTCTTCTGAATTCCTGCAGAGCTGAAGGCAAGGAAACATCCCATCACACTATTGGAGGACTCAGGTATAGCTTGAGGACTGGTCTGGTTATAGCCTTTTCCTCCAATTCAAGAAGGATTTCCATGCAAGGTCATTGGCCATCTTGGAAAGGGAATGATGACATGGGGGAAGGTTGGCAGACGGAGTTGGTATTCAGCTGTCCTGACTGTTTAAACCTTCCTGTTAAGGCCAGCAATTGCAAACCTGATTTCCTCTTGGTTATTTTCTGGTCACTAAAATCTCATGTTGGGTCCTGAGGAAAATGTTCATTTCCCAGGACCTAGGACCTCAAGCTCTTTCTTCATTCCTGAGATCCATGAACTAGGCATATGGGAAGAAGACATGAAGGGGGCTAGAATTCTCTCTCCTCTGTACTGGAAAGGCTGTGGCTATGTCAGCTTTATTTCTCTGGTTAGATAGGTCATGGGGAACAGAATGGAAGAACAGCTGGAGGAAATCATACCTGGTCAGCACCAGGCCTTGACAATGATTATACTGAAGGGGATGGGGAGGGGGAAAGTAGAACTGGGAATCTCATATTCATTTAATTCCATGTGTGCTTTAAGTCTGGGGGATACTTGTGAAGATTTCCTGTATTCTATAAAAGCTAATTTTCTTCTTACATCTGCTGTAGAGTTAGAAAGTTGGGTTAGGACACATTAGCTCACAGAGTAGGTTGACCAGAAGCATGAAATCTAAGAGGTGAAGATCTAACATGATCTGGCTAGGCCAACCTACAACATTCTATTCAGGCCCCAAAAGATGCTGTTTTCTATCCCACTTCCTCAATGGCCCATTTGCACTTCCTTCAGTTTCATATTTTTGTTTTGTTTTGGTTTTGGTTGTTGTTGCTTTGTTTGCTTGTCTGGCAAAAGCAGAAAAACAGTTTTTCCTCAATGCTCCAGTCTCATCAAAAAGGAACATTTGCCTGGGTGCAGTGGCTCACACCTGTAATCCCAGCACTTCAGGAGGTCGAGGCAGAAAGATTACCTGAGGTCAGGAGTTTGAGACTAGCCTGGTCAACACAGTGAAAACCTGTCTCTAGTAAAAATTAAAAACAAAATGGTTGTGGGCAACATGGCTGAATAGAAACAGCTCTGGTCTGCAGCTCCCAGCGAGATCAATGCAGAAGGCAGGTGATTTCTGCATTTCCAACTGAGGTACCTGGCTTATCTCACTGGGACTGGTTAGGCAGTGGATGTAGCCCACGGAGGGTGAGCCAATGCAGGATGGGGTGTTGCCTCGCCAGGGATGTGCAAGGATTTGGGGAACTCCCTCTCCTAGCCAAGGGAAGCCATGAGGGACTGTGCCTTGAGGAATAGTGCAGTCTGGCCCAGATACTACGCCTTTCCTATGGTCTTCACAACCCACAGACCAGGAGATTCGCTTGGGTTCCTATGCCACCAGGGCCCTGGGTTTCAAGCACAAAACTGGCAGCCATTTGGGCAGACACCCACCGAGCTAGCTGCAGGAGTTTTTTTCATACCCCAGTGGTGCCTGGAAGGGCAGTGAGACAAAGCCATTCACTCCCCTGGACTGGGGGCTGAAGCCAGGGAGCCAAGTGGTCTAGCTCAGCGCATCCCACCCCCACAGAGCCCAGAAAGCTAAGATCCACTGGCTTGAAATTCTTGCTGCCAGCAAAGCAGTTTGAAGTCAATCTGGGATGCTAGAGCTTGGTGTGGGGAGGGGTGTCTGTCATTACCGAGGCATGAGTAGGCAGTTTTCCCTTCACAGTATAAACAAGGCTGCTGGGAAGTTCAAGCTGGGTGGAATCCACCGCAGCATGGCAAACCTGGTGTAGCCAGACTGCCTCTGTAGATTCTTCCTCTCTGGGCAGGGCATCTCTGAAAGAAAGGCAGCAGCTCCAGTCAGGGGCTCATAGATAAAACTCCCAACTCCCTGCGACAGAGCACCTGGGAGAAGGGGCGACTGTGGGTGCAGCTTCAACAGACTGAAACCTTCCTGCCTGCCAGCTCTGAAGAGAGCAGCCCATCTCGCAGCACAGCACTTGAGCTCTGCTAACAGACAGATTGCCTCCTCAAGAGGATCCCTAACCCCCGTGCCTCCTGACTGGGAGACACCAGGTTATAAGTTTTTCCATCTATGAATTGTCACTTTGGTGTCCTGTCTAAGAATCAGATGTTAAATATTTCTCCTATGTTTTCTTCTAAAAGTCTTATAGTCTTCCATGCTACATTTAAATCTTGACTGTTTGGAACTAATTTTGATATAAGGTAGGAATTTCAGGTTGAGGTTCAAATTTTGCACAGGAAAATTCTATTATTCCCATAGCATTTGTTGAAAAAAGAAGCCCTTTCCCCATTGAGTTGCCTTTGCAGCTTTGCCAGAAATCACTTGGCCATATATGTGTAGATTCATTTCCGTACTCTGTACTCTGTTCCATTGGTCTCTGTGTCCATCCCTTCAATAAACCACACTATCATGATTACTCTTGCATTAAATTAGGACTTAAAATACGGTAGTATAGTATTTTTATCTAAATGAAACTAACTCATCTTTTTACCTTTAGCTTTGCATATAAATTTAAAAATCAGTTTGCCTATATAGACAAAATATCCTATGCTTGGATTTTGATGGATTTGTGTTTAAGTGTTAGATCAATTTGGGAAGAATTAAAATTTTTACTATGTTGAATCTTCCCATCCATGAATATAGCTCTTCATTTATTTAGACCTTCTTTGATTTTGTTTATAGCCTTTTTTAAGCTTTTAGAATAGAGAATCTTATATACCCAAGAGTTTAATTTTTCAGGAGTATTATAAATGCAGTTTTTGCAACATGTGAAATGTCCAGTTATTTACTGCTAGCACATGAGCATTGAATTTAGTATTGCATCTGTTGTATTATTTCTTGTATTATTTCCAGGTTTTCATCTCCCCCAAGGAAGTCGATTTTCTACACAAGGAAGTCACTCTGGTTCTCCCTCCATGTTGTCTACATAATGCCAACCCTTCCAGGAGTAGGAAAGTCCCTTACCTAGAGCTCAGCTCCAGCCTTCAGGCCTTAAGAATGTGTGTCAGGGTGGGGGGGTGGTTCAAGCATCCCCCAACAATGAAGAGATGTGGCAGAAACCCATTTACCTGTCATATTGGTATGTGGCTCCACAAAGAAATGTTTCATTGCTTTGACATAAAAATAAATTAATGAATTAAGTTAAACCTAGAAGCGGCTTCACAAAGAGGTTGTGTAGCATCTGCCCATGGGACTCCCTTCCACACACCGTCTTTCTCACTAGGTGTTGGGGAGGACAGGGAGCTGGGGCTGGGGAGGGCAGTGGGAAGAGGGAGCTCTGCTCAAGGACAGGGAAAGGTGCCCCATCCCTAATGGTTGTAGGACTCTTCTTTCCCTCCTGTCTTTCCCCTCAACCTCCTCAAATCATAGCTGCTGAAGAACCTGAACTCTCGTTGCTGAGGGCCTCCCTGTGAGTGAGGTTCGGGCTTCCCCGCCTGCCTTTGCACAGGAGCCTGTCTGGTGGCATCTGGACAGCATGAGGGGAGGGAAATCAGCAGAGGGGCGACAGGGCGGCAGACACCCTCACACCCCGCCAGGTAGGCTGATGTGGCCAGGACAACACCCCCAGATGGAACGTGTACTTTTCTCACCTTCCCAAATAGATCCTCCAGATGTCAGCGGCTCCACCACACTGGTCACTATGGGTGGGTGAGCTGAACACGTCCTTCCATGAAATGGGAAGAGACACAGAGGGAGTCAAAATATGCCCTTTTCTTGCCTTCATTCACCCCCTAGTCCTCTCTGTGCTGACATGTGCCTCAGAGGCAGGTCTTCTTTAAAACATGGAATTGGCCTAGAACCCATTATCAAGTTTCCTCCCTTGGGGTTTAAACAGGTCTTCTGGGAGTCAGCAGCCCCATTTTGTGGGCTCTTTGCTGAATTGTTTCTAAATCCTCCACAATGATATTTAATTATTCTAGGCCTCTAGGGACCAAGATGCCATCATCCCCCTTTGGCACCTTTCCCGTGATTGTTTGATGAGGCTAAAATCCCAATGACCAGGGCTCCACTATATCCTTGTCCTAAACATTTGTTCTAACCATCCAAAGGTGGTAACCATCCAAAGATTGGTTACTTTACAGCACTCTTTGGATGACTTCTGTACGTAGCACTCTTGCTATAAGAATAACTCCTTTGTAGAAATAGATCCTATGGAGAATTGTCTCCTTGGCCCCTTCATGTAGCTCATGACTTTTATTATTGAAATAAATGAATAAAAGGCTGCAATTGTGGACAGACACAAATGTACTTGGACATGGCTATCTCTGCCCTTGTGTGACTCACAGTAACTTCCAGAGTCCTCAATTTCAGAGTGTTCTCACCCAAAAAAATACTAACTTGGGCATGGAAAGACCTATTTCTCCTGGACACCTGGACGTGCCAGTCATCTGAGACAGGCAAGACCCACTGATGTCCTCAGGATTTGTCCATCATCCTGGGGACTGTCTGGCCTGCTAGCAGGTGACAGTGGCCTGTCCAAAAGCTACCTGATGATGAACCGGATGCAAGGGCCGGACTGTCTTCTGAGAGATGTCTTCCCCTCGGTCCTTCTGTTGCTTCAGACATTCCAGGTGGAAGGAGGCCCTTTGACCTGCAAAGCCAGCCAGAGAGCCAGGATCAGGGCAGAAAACAGGATGCTGGCCTGTGACAGTTCACACCCTGGTGGGGTGCCAGGAGCAGTGACTGTGGCCCGGGACACTCCTCCTTTCCCTTCCCTTCATCTGAGATGTATTCTGAAGCATCTGTCCAGGGCTCATCCCTGCACACTGTGCTTTTGGAATGTTGTCTCCTTGCTTTGGAAATCTACCTAGCCCACTGTGTGAGGCTGGTTTGAGGCAGGCCACAAAGGTTTTTCAAGCATCCTTGAGTATCTGACCAGTGTTCTCTTGGGAGTAACCACCTAACACCCCTGGAGAGTGAGGGGTGCATTTACCTAGTGAGGCAGTGCAGAGCAAACCCGTCTTTGGGGATTGCCGGATGTCCCTCTTGTCCTCCTCTGGGAGTGTCACTTGCCGATTTTCGTCATCCTGGTAGTAGAGGCTGCAACAGAGAACTCTTGGAGCTTGCTCCTGGAAGCTGAGAGGTGGCCACCCACAGGGACAGCTACACCCACAGAAAGCACTTTGCTCTGATCCTTAGTGAAGGGATGCCCACTTTGTGCCTACATTCAGGTTTGAGGAATCGCCACCCCAAGAAGTTCTGGCCTGCCCCTGGCATCTTCCAGGCCTGCTCACTGGGAGTTGCCAGCTCCTCACCTGCAGACTGTCTCATGGGCCTGCAGTTCTGATTTGGGGAAATGAAGGGAATCTAAGGTCAAAGGTGTTAAGGAAACTGAAAGAGTCCTAGGCAGATGAAGTTCTTTTGGGGAATGGCCTTGGCTCCTGTGTCTGTATGAACTGATGCTGTTCTCCCTAGAGACTCTCAACTTTAGCCCAAACTTATCCCCATCCCCGACTTCTCCCTGCTCTGCCACCCCCACTCCATCAACAAGAGCATATGAGCAGCTGCCTACAACCACCCCATAGTCACTCAGTAGGTGAACAGCAGGGCTGTGAGGGACCTCAGGGGGCATCTAGTCTATGGCTTCCAGGCCTCTGATGGAGACTCAATGAGAAGTAGATTTGACACCTTCCCATCATGCACAGACACACTGAAGGAATGAAACCTCATGCCCTTTGCTTACCCTCAGTGCATGCATTGCACCCTGGTGAGTCCTAGTCCACTTTAGTTTATTGTATTAAAATCTTGATTCAGAATCCCTGCTGGATCGGCCTGCAGTCTGAGAAGCACAGTTGCATTCCAACATCATTCCCAGATGAGACCACTGACTTGCTGGTCACTGGTGCCACCACCCCACACCTCTGAGGGTGACTCCATGCCCGGTCCTGGCACAGCACAGAGACTTGGGGAATTTATAGATGTGCAGGAACGCTGGCTGAGTGCAGTATTTTTGCCTTCAAGCCTTGCTCTTACTCTCAGCTAGCTAAGACCCTCCTATTATATTTTCTTCTTATGCAAATCACCCCTGCTCTTGCAGACCCAGCTACTGTTTGACCCTGTGCATGGTACCTATTAAGGTCACCCTGCTCTCAACATTCGCTGAATGCCTGTACTCCTTGGGGTTCTGCCACTCTGGGGCAATTAATGAGAAACTCCCCGTGCTATCTTCCTCTCCTGAGACCCTCTTAGTTTCCTAGTTTGTGGAATCTTTTTAAGGCATGATTTAGCAGGGTGCCTCAGTGCACCAAGCACTCTAGAAAAACCTGCATAGGTCAAACTATATGCTCTTCCTGATTTATAGGGAAGTCGGTCCGGTATTAATTTGTAGTCCCTAAAAATCAATTTAGAGAGTGTTATAAGGAACTTCAGGTATTTTCCTTTTTTATATTGACTGTGTTTCACTGAGTCAGAAAAGTAGAAGGTCTGCCACCCCCACCATCCCATTTTGCTGATGGGGACACAAAGGCACAGGGCAGTTGAATGATTTGTCAAGAGTTGCTGGTTGGGATGCTTTCCATGATTTTCCCTACTCAATAGATTCTTCTTTCTATGCCAGGGAAAAAGCAGGTGCTTCTGCTATTCTTCCCATCCAGTTCCTGAGCAGAAAGCATTGGACCCCAGGAAGTCACACGCTGTGCTGGTCCGGCTGCTGATCACCCCACACACCCCACGGCGGGGGGCCTGGTGCCCCCTCCCACCACCTCCAGCCACACCTTTCCTGTCTTCAAAAGACCGCAAGGCTAGTCCTCCCTCACTCTAAAATCCTTTCAGGAAGGTTTCTAAACAGTATGTCAAACTGCTGTGATTGTCACCCACAGTCGTAAGACATTTCACAAGGAGACCCCCAGATACACACACCTATTGGTGATGAAACAACGTCTCACAGCACGGTGCTTACCTTCGTGACGTTTGATGCATCCTGATCGTTTCTACTCTGCTGTGCTGCACTGTGCTATTCTTTTAAGGGCTAGTCATAACTGACCACATGGATGTCACAATCCTAAGAATCTAGATCTGCAGCCAAAATACTCCAAAAATTCCAGCAAGGACAAAAATTTCAGGCAGGTTTGCCACCAGTGCCCTCTTCTGGGCAGCTTTATTACAAGCAGTGTCTTGAAACACTTGTGTCATTGTCAATATATGTGTGTGTACACTGAGTCTCACCAGAAAATAGATTTATGCCTGTGTCTTACAGCCTAAAAGGTTTAAGAAACAATGTTTAGGAATTTTCCTGGTCAGGAAAGGTTAAACTAAAAAGGGCATTGTGTGTGTAAGATTCTCCGTTATCTCCTCTCTTCCCACAAATTATGTTCAGATGAGGGACCTCAGGGACCTGGCCCTGCCTCCCCACATCTGTTCCCACACCAGGGCTTGGCTAGGAGAGGGCAGCAGTGCTCACATCTCTGTGGAGAGCAGGCTGGGCTCACTGTAGGCCTCCTATGTTGCTGGTTCATCTTCACTTCATAGGGCTTGTCCTGGGACCTCTCCTCCTGACACTCTATGGCTGTCTGGCTATCCTGGAAGTGACACCTGCAATATCCAAGACTGAGAAAAACATCAGGAACTGCCAACACTTCTCCCTTTTCTTCAGTAAGTAGCACATTACACATGCACACACACGTACACATCTGCACACACACATACATATGTGCACATATGAACACACATGTGAACAGGCATGCAATTGCTATGGCCTCATACTCCTGTGATGGCTGATGAAGCCATGGAGCCATGGAAGTGTTAAGATTAAGGTGAGGTCTCCATGTGGCAGGATGTCTGGTGTGGATTCAAGGAGATCTGAGTCCTGACCTCAATTCACTTATCCTCTGGTCCAAGTCACTTAGTCCACCCTTTGTCTCAGTTTCCCTTTCTATGAAATTGAAGTGGCACTTGGCAGTGGTTTGAGACTGGGAAGAACCAGCTGTGACAGTTGTTCCTGGGCTGTGCCATAAAGGGCAGGGTGGGTCTGTGAGGGGCCTGCCTTTCCACTCTCAGCTTTAATAGCTGGGTCTTTGGGCATTTGTTTGGCACAGCTGAGATGTCCCTGGTGCCCTTGATTCTGACCCCAGCTCCCTGGAGTAAAGGCACAGACAGGAAGCCTATCTAGAGGGGTTTG
>PVKV010041437.1:0-11448 GCA_004027835.1 Alouatta palliata | reverse complement strand
CACACCTGGGACTGAGACACACCTGGGCTTGGGACACACCTGGGCTCGGGTCACACCTGGGCTCAGGACACACCTGGGCTCGGGTCACACCTGGGCTCGGGACACAGCAGCCCCCTGTTCCCCAGGCTGAAGAGGACTGGGCTTTCCCCAGGCCTGGCTCCCGCTCTCCTTCCCCTGCTGCTCTGGTCCCCTGCAGCCTCCTCAGGGCCCAAGTCCTCCCTCCCTCTGTCCTCCTTCTCTCCACTACCCCCTTCTTAGAAATGAAGTCATCTAGAAAAATAATCAAAAAATAGAAAGGAAAAAAAAAAACCTTAGAAAATGGGATTTTTTTCCCCCTTCAAACATTTGGTGAGACACCTCCCACACGGATGAGTGGCCACGGGGCCTGTTTTGGTGTGAGAAAGACTTGGGCCTGCACCTCTGGTGCGGGTGGGCCTCCCAGTCCCACAGTAGGGGTTTGCACTGGGCCTCCCCTCTGCAGCCTGGCCAAGGTCGGCCCCAGAAGCCCGAGGCCCCTGCCGATGAGCAGGGAGCCTGCTGAGTTCCCGAGGCTGGGGTGCAGGGCAAGGTGGGAGGGCTGGCGGGGGCCAGGCCAGGGGCTGCCTTAGCACCTAAGCCAGGCCCTGCCTCCTGTCTCCCTGCTTCCCAACGGGCTCACATCACTGCAGGGTTCTAGTTTGTTTATTTATAATTTATACTCAACCTGCTTCCAAGAAAGCTCCCAGCACTTGCTGGAAAGCTGCTTCCTGAAGCTCTGTTGTGCTCCTGGCAGGCTTGGGCTCAGAGCCCATCCACGCTTCCCCATCTCTCGCAAAGGCAGACGACTCAGCCCGGCTTCCAGGGACCCCAAATGCATTCTTCCTGTCACTCCCGATGTAGCTCCTGGCCGCAGAGGGACCTTCCCTTCCAGCGCAGCTTGCTCGAGGGACCCTGGGACCCAGGATGCTTCCTCCCACCTTGGGATCAAACCCTTCCCCATCCTGTGTTGCCTTCTCTGATCCCAATAGGAGGGGACATGGGCACCTCTCTTCTGCCCATTGGCTGTCAGCTTTGTCAGTTACCTGGTACAGGCTGCTCCTTCCTGCCCCAGCTTGACCTCCCTGGCCCTTGGAGAAGCTTAACCAAGTCAAACTATTGTTAAGGCTGACGGTGATGATGCCAGGGAAGGTGGGGACTCCCCTCAGTGTCCGGAGTGGCATTCAGGACAGAGCAGCCTGCAGGTGGTCCCCACATGTGATAGGCAGGAAGCTTTGGTCAGGAGCGGGGCTGAGAGTAGTCATCCTGGTGGCTTAGTCTGGACACCTGGCTGGAGGTTCCATGAGTGTGTCTTCAGGGGCTAGGTGGTGATGTGTGACTCCACGGGCTGCAAGGGGCGGGGACACAGCGTGGTGAGAACCAGCTTGCAGGGCTGCAGGCAGCAGCAGCTCCAGTCAGGGCTCTGGGGTCACAGAGCCACTCCCTGAGCAGGGAAGCTCACACCAGAACTGGTCAGGCAAACCAGGGACTTGTGAGGGATAAGAGACAGTAGCTGTGTGAAGCCTCTAGATTTGGGGGCAATTTGTTACAGTCAAAGCTAACTGATACAGACAGGAACTGCTGATGGCACAGCCGGAAGTACTACCCACCCTTGAGAGATGAACTCCCGCCTTGGGCAGGAAGCCCTGAAGGAGGCTGTGGGAAGAGTTCTGGCCTCCCGGAGGCCTGGTTGCTGGTGCCAAGACAGGGGTAGGGAGGGAGCAGGGAAGGGGACATCCTGACCACTGAAGTGCTGAGGAGCAACTAGGGGCAGCCAGACTAGGGGTTAGCAGCTTGAGGGTACACCTGGGGGGCTGTTCCCAGGTGCATTTTGGGGGCCAGCCAGCAGGCTCCCTTGAACCAAGCCCTCATTCCACCTCCCAGCCCATCTGGGACCTCACCACATCTTGCTTCTGGGAGGAGGGTCACCCTTGATCCTGCACTCCGCTGTCCTCAGCCTGCTGCCTCAGGCCGACCCTTCCCTGCTGTGGCTGAGCGAGCAAGCCGGGCCCTGGCCTGAGGGCCTGCTTAGTCCCCCTCTCAGATCTGTGCCGGCCAGGGCCAGATAACTGGCTTAACCAGGGGACTTTGGAAATGTCACTTCATTTCCTTTCAGCCCTAATTCCTTCATTGTAAAATGGGACCCTGGGCCAAGGAGTAAATACGAGAAAGCCCATGGAGCATCTGTGCACATCCACCCCCCACTCAGGGCCTCAGCTTTCTCATCTGTAAAATGATGCCATCTCTTCCCCTTCTCCCTCTGCCAGTCTGTAGCTCCAGCTTCTACAGAGTAGGCCGGATGCCTCTGCCCGCTGGCAGAGCACGTCATGGGCAAGGGGTGGGGGCTGTGTCTCCACCATTTGTGGGCTCCAGATCCCACTGACCTGACACCGTCAGTCACGGCCAATGCCCAGCTCCTTCCTCCCTCCCTCAGCCTACACAGCCACTGCCTGGCAGAAGGAGAGCCCTGGCATGCCAGGCCCTCAGGGGCTGCCCTCAGGAAGCCTCAGTGGCAAGGGCAGATGCCAGCTGGGCTGTCAGGGATCCTCTGCCAATGGAAGGCACTGCAGAGCGTGGCCTTTCCCTGGTGCTGACTCTCCTTGCCGCTGAGTTCTGTGGGGCAAGGCCACACATGTCCACATGTGTCCACACATGGCCACACATGTCCTGGCCATGGGGGTCAGAGCAGACCAGATGTCCATCCCTGGCCAAAATGCTCCAGGCCAGAGGGACAGTGCCAGCATGGCCCTTTGCTGACATAACCCTGGAACCCCTGACTTTGGAACTGGATGGGAGGGAAGAGAGGAGCCGGGTGACCTCCTCTCCTGAAGGAGGTGCCTTTGGGTGCCCAGGACCAGCCCAGGAGCATCTGGCTGCGGGGTGGTCTCCTTCCCACAAGGCTGGCTGGCAGATGGGCTGCCCGGCAGATGGGCTGCCCTGACCTGCCCAAGCCACATGCCTGGCAAAGAGCTCCTCTCCCGGTGCCAGGGCCCACAGGAAAGCCGATTCTCCGGACATTTGCCTGCAATTCCCGGCAGCCCTGGATGCTTGTCTGGCTTCCTGCCTGGGAAGTGGCATCGCGCCCTGGGAAGAGCACAGGCTTCCCAGCCCCAAGGAGCTCAACTGAAGATCTGAATCCTGCATTTACTGAGTAATGCAGGGGCTTTACTTTCAGGGGCTTTCTGAGCCTGTTTCCTCCTTCGTGAAGGAAGGCTAATCACGTAAACGTGAGCTCGACACCCAGAGCCACGTCAGCACAGAGGAAGGGATCAGTAACGGCTCCTTCCCTTTCCGTCCATGGCTTATGCCTTACACCTGCTGCTGCAGGCAGAAATGACCCCCGGGGGACCCCTGAGAGGACTTCCAGAGACCCCACTCTGGAAACTGATCCCGCTCTCCTCCTCCGTGCCTTCTACCAGCCTCTTCCCCGTTGTTCCCTCCTGCCAGACTAAGGGGCCTTGAGGGTGATACCAGGTGTTCTCCAGCCAATTCAACCTAGCACAGTGCTGGACAGGGCTGCCAATATATATCAATGACATCTTTCAGCCCAGAGGGTTCTGAGAGTGACATTTGACAGGACTGCATTTGACAGGACTTCCTGAGGTGCCCCTGGCCTCCTGAGGAATGAGCTGTTCAGGGCATCTGGCAAGCAGGCACCAGTCCCTGCTGCCACCCTTCCTTCCGGAGAGTCACCCAAGAGAGCCACTGATCGCTGCTACAACTGGAGGAGAGTCCTCAAGTTTAACAGTCTGTATACAGACAAGACCAGGGACATTTCTTTGATCCAGCTCCTGCCTTACAGGACTTCATCTTCACCCATTCCGGGGAGGAGGAAGACGAAGAGGAAAAAAGACCCCTCATAATACACCTCCTCGGTCACAATGCTTACTGAGCACCCACCGTGATCTGAGTAAGAGAGAAACTCGCCGGGCGCGGTGGCTCACGCCTGTAATCCCAGCACTTTGGGAGGTCGAGGCGGGTGGATCACAAGGTCAAGAGATCGAGACCATCCTGGTCAACATGGTGAAACCCTGTCTCTACGAAAAATACAAAAATTAGCCGGGCATGGTGGCACGTGCCTGTAGTCCCAGCTACTCGGGAGGCTGAGGCAGGAGAATTGCTTGAACCCAGGAGGCGGAGGTTGCGGTGAGCCGAGATCGCGCCATTGCACTCCAGCCTGGGTAACAAGAGCGAAACTCCGTCTCAAAAAAAAAAAAAAAGAGAGAAATGCTGTCTTGGTGCCTTCAGAAAATACACGTCAAATAAGTTCATTATCGACCTGTTGCATGGCGCTGAAACCTGTGGAGGGACAGCGTGGGAGTGCAGGCGACCTGGACTTCCAGTCTGATTTACATTTTGACTTTGCCATGGTGCAAAAGCCACACACATTCAGTAGACTCTCTCGCTTAGGGACGGGGTTACATCCGGATAAACCCACCGTAAGTTGCCTTACAATGCTTTAGCTTATGATGGGTTTACAGGGATGTAACCCCATATGACAGGACCATCTGTAAAGGAAGGGGACACGGTTTTCAGTAGGTGGTCACCTCGCTAAGGAGGTGGGAGTCACAGGGTTTCCAGGGGAAACCTGTGGCGTTGCAAGCCGCCGAACAGCAGGTGCAAAGGTGTTATGACGGAGCAGGTAGGTCCGGAGTCCACCGAGGAGAGACTCGGGAGGCCTGCAGGCACGGTGGGGACCTTGACTTTCACTGAAGTGGAACCATACTGGGCCATGAAGCCCCTGTACTTTCCCGAGATCGCTCTGGCTTCTGTGTTGAGAAGACTCAGGAGGAAAAGGTGGAAACGGGGAGACCCAGCTGAGAGGCTACTGCAGTCACCTCGGCGGGAAAAGCCGGCTCGGAGCACGGCGGTGGCAAAGGTGGGAGAAGAGGTGAGGTCTGGGGAAATTTCGAAGGCACAGCCAACAGGACGTGCTGCCGGGCTGGATGCAAGGGGCAGGGGGCAGGGAGGCCGCCAAGGCTCTGCCTGAGAACTGGGGAGGGTCAGGGGAGCCATTTACGGAGCTGGGGAACAGCAGGAGCTCGTTTTGTAAGCAGGTGGGAGGCGCCGGCGCTGGACAACTTCAAGGCGGCCCGACGGGACCGCCGAGACGGAGGGGAGACAGGGCCCTGCGGGGCCGCGCTCGAATCGGCCTCCTCCCGGACCTTGGCGTCCCCGGCCACCGCCGACCCCGGGGACTTTCTCTGCCTGCAGCCTCACACCAGTCCGGCCAGCTCGCCCAGTGCCCGGCGCCCCGAAACGCGTGACGGTAGGAGAAGCCACCTGGGCCACGCCAGAATCCTTGCCCCGTCGGCCCCCGCGGTCAGCACGGGCCGGAAGCTCGCGAAGCCGAACTCTCGCGAGATGCCTCCTGAGTCCCGCCTCTCCGCGGCGGCTCCGCCAATCGCCGTGTGCCTCTCCGCGTTGCTGTGGCAACCCCGCCCGGCGTCCGCGTTCCCGGAGCCGGCGCGGTGGTGCCCCTACGCTCAGGGCTGGGTCCCGGCTTCCTCTCCGCTCCCGCGCGCCGCGCCCCTGTGTCGCGGGTGCCCTCTTGCTACCCGCAGCTCCTGGGGAGCTCGGGGGCGGTGGAAGCAGGGCCAGAGCCTTCTGACACCCGCCCCGACCTGCTGCCCTAGAGGCGGAGAAGCCATGGCCGCCCCCCACGACGGAGCTTTAGTCCCCGCGGCCTGGCCCCTTCCTGACACGCGTGCCGCCCCCGGCCACCCGTTTCCTCTGGTCTCCCGCCTCCGGCCTCACCTCGATTCTAGCCCTGGCCGGAGGTCCCCGGGGCTCCTTAGAGAGGGCAGCTACCCAGCACTCAGGGCTCAACAGGGCCCTTCGGCCTCCCTGCTCCTCAAGCTCAGAGTTGGGGTCAGCGGCAGGGGAAAGAAGGAGGGAGATTGGGCAGCCCAGGGTCACCAGGCCACTCCTGTCAGAGGCAGAGGGTCGCCCGCTCCCGCCAGGGCACGACCTTGACGGACAGGGAAGGGGATGGGTTGAGAAGCGGGAGAAGACCACTAGCTGGAAAATCCCTGAGGACAGGGACACTATTCTTGCCCCAGCCCCAGCCCCAGCGCTCGGCCTCCGCAGAGCCGGCCCAACGGAGGAAGAATGAAAATATGAACGTGACATGATGTGAGCCTGGGAGGCCGCCTTGTTCTCTAGGTTCACCCAGAAACCTTACTGAAAGGAAAGTTACTGCAACTGGGGAAAAGCACAGTTGGCTGGAGAATTTGGTTTAAAAATAAATAAATAAGTTTTCAGTTATGTAACTAACACGTGCTTGGTGTAGAACATTTGGAAAACACATGAAAGTACTGTATAAAACTCCTCGATCCCGCTGCCACATAGAACCACTATTAGCATTGCAGAATAGTTTCTTCGGGCCTTTTTTTTTCTTAATGCATTTATATTGCATATACATTTTTTTGTCAATGTATTGACATGCCCCAGTCCCCCACAGACCCTAATGTATGAATGGGAATGGAGGCGTCTGAAATGTGACTCACAAAGAATTCCCTTTCCTCCCTAACACCCCATCCCTGCCTCACCCCTTCAGCGTATTCACAGCTGCAGCCCAGGGACTAATGTGGACCGAGCTGGCTGGTGCTGTTGTAGCCTCTGGCCCCAGAGCTCCACCTTCCCCTGCAGAGGGGATCCTGGGAGTGTCCTCAAGTGCTCCATGCCCCATGTTCCTTTCCATGGTACCAAATTCTTCTGACCTCCTAGGTCAGGGGTGAAGGGGTGATGGGGGTGGGGTGGGGGGAGAGTGTCTCCATGAGGCCTGAGGGTCCTGCTAGTGCAGGTGGGGCGGAGGAGGGGAAGGAAGTTCAAGCAAGCAGGCCCCACAGAGGATCCACCCTCCAGGTGCGTCTGGGTCCTGGAAGGAGAAGCAGTCTGGTTGGGGAGAAGGGCAGCAAGGGCCGATGCCAAGCCTTTGCCTCTGCACTCGCTGGGCAACTTGGGACCCCCTGGCACCAGTAATCAAAGGAGGACACACACCTACACATGCATCCCATATGTCTCACCCTAGCAGGCAGGGCCAGGGCCACTGTCGTCCTGGCCCCCTAGAAGGCCAGCCTGCCCTCCTAGGCACAAGTCAGAGACAATGTGAACTGGGGGCATGCCGAGCCCCCCCTCTGACCCAGCTGCCAGTGATCCACAAGTCCCCCTCAGCCCTCCCCGACGAGCACACAGTCCCCTGAGCCTTCTCCAGAATCGTGGGAATGACCTCACCGCCCCTCCAAGCAGCCTTTCATGCTGCCGCCCACATCAGACATCTGGGGAATGGGTCGCACAGCCTCCACGTGTCCCGGCTCCTTGGTGCCTGCAGAGCCATGTTGATTTTCTCTTTCCCTCCAACTCTTGTCCTAAAGGCTGTCTTGAGTGTGGTGGCCCCTCTGCTCAGCGGGAGTTAGGGTGGCGGTGGCAGTGGGCACCTCTGCCCTTCTCGGCTGGGGGTTCAGCTTCACCAGGCTGCCTGGAACTGGTGGAACAACAGCCCTGTCCAGCTGTCTGCGGCTGCGGTCTCCTGTCAGAAGCTCCTGGAAAGCAGTTCTGGCACACAGAGGCCATCTGCATGTTCTCCTGCCCCACCCCGAGTACCCGCAGGGGATCTTCCCCAGCTGCCTTCACCTCCATCCCTAGAAAGTGTCTCCAAATCACTCCCATTTCTCCTCTGCTCAAAGCCACCCAGTGGCCTTCATTATCATTCAGAATAAAACCGAAGTGTCCATTACAATCCAACCAAAGATTCCAGGAAGACGCCGAGGTGGAATCCAGCCCCGTTTGTTGACTGGCTGCTGTGAGAGGGTGTTAGGAAGGACCCGCCAGGCTCCTCGTGTTGAGAGAACATGGAGGGAGGAGGAGTTGGGAGAGGCTCAAGGCAGCAGGGCTGACTCCAAGACTGGGTAGCTTGATAACTCTTACCTAGAAGGCAGGAAGAGCAAAGATCAGCTGAAGCTGAAATTGATCAAGCAGCAGCCGTCATTCAAATTAGCCAGGACGGGGCGGTTTGGTGACCCTTGAGGTCCGGCCGACGCTCACGTTCTGCCTGTGTTTGGGCACGATCCTGTGTGTGTCACTCCGTCTCAGGCGCACAGTGGTCTTGCCTGGTGCCGGTGCTCAGTGACACTGCCTAGCCATGAAATTGTCTCCAGGCCAGTAATAGTGACACCAGGGTGGGTGGCTTTTTTCTCTTTCCAGACCTGGGTGTTGCCTGAGCCCCAGCCGCCTCTGACTCACCTGCCACTGCCCTTCTGGTCCACACTCTTCCTCACAAGCTGGTTTCCTGTGTGGCCAAGCCATTTCCTCCTTCGGACCCTTCATGGTCACTGGGCCCCTGCCTGGAGCCTATGCTTCAGGGACCCACATGGCTGACTCTGGCCCTGCGGCATTGCCACTCTCTCTCTCTGTCCCCATGCTGTCCCCTTGGTGGCTCTTATTGCCACCTTCCTTTCCACCTACTGGAGCCCTGGGGTCTTCTGGTCTCTCTGTCCATCTACCACTGAATTCCCGCAACAGGGAGAGTCTGGGTGACATGCAAGTCCCTTTTGTCCTGGGGCAGGATGGCTCACATGTGACTCTCATCCTCCCAGCTCCTCAGATGTCCTTTAGTGTCAGTGATTCTGTTCTGGGCCATTGGCTCTGCTCCGAGACCAAAGTGGGCTGCCGGCGGACGCAGAATCCATACGTGGCTTGAACCAGACAGCCTCTAGGTCTCCCCTTTCTACGGCCAGGTGCCGAGGGGCCAGCAACCTGGAGACCCCGGAGCCCTGGAGAGCTCCGACCCTGGCCTCTGCCAGATCCAAAGTGGGTCTGGCCCCTTCTTACAGCAGGATGAGCCACCAGCTGAAAACAGGGACCCCGCAGCCAGGCCAGTCACCCGCCTAGGACTCCGCAGTCCCCCGGCCGGAGGACGCTCCACTGTCCCAGCTTGCCAAAACACACATCACCAGCCAGGCTCCTCAAGACATCCTCTGGCAGTTCTGGAAGGCAGAAGTCCACATCAAGGGGTCAGCAGAGCTGGTGCCCTCTGGAGGCTCGGAGGGAGAGTCCGTTTCATGCCTCCCTTTTTGCTTCTGGTGGCTGCTGGCAGTTCTTGGTGGCCCTTGGTTCAGAGACATCGCTGCAGGTTCTGCCTCTGTCGTTCTGCAGCCTCCTACCCAGGTGAGCAGCTGTGTCCTCTCCGCTTCTTCTTCTTTTTTTTTTTTTTTTTTTTGAGATGGAGACTTGCTCTTTTGCCAGGCTGGAGTGCAATATGACGCGATCTCGGCTCACTGCAACCTCTCCCTCCCAGGTGCAAGTGATTCTTCTGCCGCAGCCTCCTAAGTAGCTAGGATTACAGGCGCCCACCACCATGACTGGCTAATTTTTGTATTTTTAGTAAAGATGGCGTTTCACCATGTTGCTCAGACTAGTCTCAAACTCCTGACCTCAGGTGATCCGCCTGCCTCGGCCTCCTCTCTTCTTATCAGGGCTCCACTCACTGGACTCAGGTCCCACCCCTATCCACCCTGATATCATCTTAACTTGATCACAGCTGCAAAGACCCTATTTCCAAAGGAAGCCCTAGTCACAGGTTCTGGGAGGGTATGGATTTGGGGTGACATATTCCACCCAAAGCAGTTCCCACCCCCATGTGGTGGAAGCCCAGGGTCAGGGAGGATCCCCGTTTCCCTGCTGGCTCCCTGTGCACTTCCAGCTTCCAAGATGGGTTCGGGGGGTGGTCTGAGCTGGACACAACGTAGCTCCTTCATTCCTGTGAAGCATCATTCTCACGGGCCACCTGGGCAGCAGTCACATGCTGATGTTTGGAGGAACAGGACAGAACTCTTTATAGGTGGCAACGTGGGGCACCTCTTGGCAGCTGGGCGCCTCCCTGTGACCTCAGCTGTCTCTCTCTGCTCTTCTTGATCCTGTCTCCTCTTTTTTTCTGCTAACTCCCAGTTCCATGGGCTCTTACCTCTTCTTTCCCAGGATGTCTGTGAAAACCACAGTCCGTTTCACTTTTTGTCCAAGCAGTTCAGCACTCTCTGCCCTTCACCTTCGCCTTCCAGCCTGGACCCCTGAAGGCGAGGGAGAAGGAGGGACCACCTCTCAGATCCAAAAGAGCCCATGGGGTGTTTTCCCAAACAGAGCCAGGCTGGCCTGAGAGTCACGCTGTTTCCCTCGGATGTGAAGCAGTTCGTTCTTATTGCAAAGAGCACTTCTGTTTTTTTCTTCTCTCTACATCTGCGCTAACATTCTGTGATTCTTAGAGAAGGAAAATTCTAAAGAGCAAAGCCCAGAGCCAAGAATGTTCATGCCAAAAGGGATTTCTATGAGGAACAAAACAGACAAGACCTCTGCCTGCAGGGTGCATATCCTGAGTGGGGGGCTATGCATATCCAGAGAGTGTGGCTCACCCTGGAAGGGAAGGTCGGGTGTGATGGGACAGGATGGCAAAGAGGACTAGTTTATACCGGGGGTGACGGCCAGGGATGAGTAGGATTTAGTGAAACAAATGATTTCTTGGATATGACATCAAAAGCACAGGAAATAAAAGGAATATAGATCAGACCCCATCCCAACGAAAGTCTTCTGTGCCTGTAAGGATACTATTAGTAAAGTGAAAAGACAACCCATAGGATGGGAGAAAATACTTGTAAATTATCTCCCAGATAAGGAATTAACATCCAGACTATATAAAGGGTTTCTGCAAACTCACCAACTGCAACCCCGATCCAAAAGGCCAAGGATGTGAATAGACATTTCTCACAAGGAGATCTATGAATGGCCAGGGAGCACATGAAAGATGCTCACCGTCATCACTCACCATCACTCACCATAATCATTCACCGTTCCTCACCATCACTCAGCATAATCCCTCACCATCATCACTCAGCATCATCACTCAGCATCACTCACCATCATCACTCACCATCATCACTCACCATCATCACTCATCATCACTCACCATCATCACTCACCATCACTCACCATCATCACTCACCATCATCACTCATCATCATCACTCACCATCATCACTCACCATCACTCACCATCATCACTCACCATCATCACTCACCATCACTCACCATCATCACTCATCATCATCACTCACCATCATCACTCACCATCATCACTCATCATCATCACTCACCATCATCACTCACCATCACTCACTGTCATCACTCACCATCATCACTCACCATCACTCACCATCACTCACCATCACTCAACATCATCACTCACCATCATCACCATTCCTCACCATCACCCACCATA
Organism: Alouatta palliata; assembly: GCA_004027835.1. Taxonomy (NCBI): domain Eukaryota; kingdom Metazoa; phylum Chordata; class Mammalia; order Primates; family Atelidae; genus Alouatta; species Alouatta palliata. The sequence continues at coordinate 165 of PVKV010041437.1, read as the reverse complement.
ATCATTCACCGTTCCTCACCATCACTCACTGTCACTCACCGTCACTCACCATCATCATTCACCATCACTCACTGTCACTCACCGTCACTCACCATCATCACTCACCATCACTCACCATCGCTCACCATCACTCACCATCATCATTCACCATCACTCACCATCACT
>PVKV010041436.1:0-11453 GCA_004027835.1 Alouatta palliata | reverse complement strand
GTGTAGACAGCAGGCCTCATCCCAGGGAACAGCCTGGCGGCCTGGGAGCCAGCATTTCTGAGCCCCTTGTGAGCAGAGCAGACAGGCAGGACCATAGGTGCGCTGCCCACCTGAGGAAGCAGAGAAGGGCAGAATGGCCTTTACCTTCCCTACTTGAGACTCTGCTGTCTGTCCAGCAGAGTGGCCAGGAATACACCAATGGTGGTGATTTTTCCAGCACTGACAATCACTGGGGTGAGCTGTGGGCTGCTCTGTATTCAGCTCTCCTGCCAAATAGAATTCAGTCGATATCTCTGAAGTGCCAACACCCAGTGCAGATCAGCTACACATCTGCCCCCCGCACCGCACTGGATTCTTTCTCCATGATGGGAAGGAGTGGGTGGAGGGTCTCTGACGTGCTCGGTTCCTTGCTGTCCATGGTGAGGGTTTCTTTTGCTGGCCAATCTTTGCAGTTAAGCTGATCACACTGCAATCTGCAGTTTGACAGGTAAGCTTTGCATCCAATTTCTACATAAAATGATGATATTACGAGCACTTGGTGGTGGGAGGACTTAACTGTTCCAAAAGAAAAGACTTTCACTTCCATCCTCAGCTATTTACCCCTCAGGCCCTGAAAGGTTCATTCTTCTCACAGGGAGTAACCAGAGAAGTCACCCCCTTTCCCCAAACCACCTCCTCCTACCGTAAGTGGCATGGCAACCCCTACCTCCCGGGTTCAAGCAATTCTCCCACCTCAGCTTCCCGAGTAGCTGGGACTACAGATATGCGCCAACATGCCTGGCTAATTTTTGTATTTTTACTAGAGATAAGGCTTTGTCATATTGCCCAGGTTTGCCCTGATCTCCCGAACTCAAGTGATCCTCCTGCCTTGGCCCCCCAAAGTGTTGAGATTACATCCAATTTAAAATTAACTATCTGGGGGTCAATTATGCTTGACCCCCAGACATTTAATTTTAAAGAATCACATATTGGCTCGGCATGGTGGCTCATGCCTATAAACCCAGCACTTTGGGAGGCCGAGGCAGGAGGATTACTTGAGTTCAGGAGTTCAAGATAAGCCTGGGCAATGTGGTGAAACTCTGTCTCTACCAAAAATACAAAAACAGCCCGGTGTGGTGGCCTGCGTCTGTGGTCACAAGTACTCAGGAGGCTGAGGTGGAAGAAGCGCTTGAGCCTGGTAGGTGGGGGTTGCAGTGAGCCAAGATTGCACCACAGTACTTCAGCCTGGGTGACAGAGTGAGACTTCAGAGTCACATATGGCTAGTGGCGATGGTATCAAACAGCACAGCTCTTTATAGAAAACATAGAGACACCTGGCTAGGAGTGGTGGCTCACACCTGTAATCCCAGCACTTTGGGAGGCTGAGGTGGGTGGATCACGAGGTCAGGAGATCGAGACCAGCCTGGTCAACATGGTGAAAACCCCATCTCTACTAATAATACAAAAATTGGCTGGGCATGGTGGCAGGCACCTGTAATCCCAGCTACTCAGGAGGCTGAGGCAGGAGAATTGCTTGAACCCAGGAGGCAGATATTGCAGTTAGCCAAGATCTGGCCACTGCACTCCAGCCTGGCTACTAGCAAGCCTTCGTCTAAAAAAAGAAAACAAAACAAAAAGAAACAGACACCAAAGGCCTCCCATGTCCAAGACATGTCTACTCTTGGGACAGTGCTGCAATAAAAAAGGCATCATCTCGAAAAGTTTCAGAGATCTAAATAAAGTCTTTTTGTTTTTTGTTTTTTTTGCTAATGAGGAGAGTGTCAATTCCCTTAAATAATTTAACCACCAGGCAAATGTCTCTTTGCAAAGAAAAATTTGGAGTGTTTTAAAAATTAGGAGGTTTTCTTTTCTAAAACTAGTATCCTATTAAATACAAATTTAACAACAAAAACAAAAGGATTTGGGGATTGCAGAAATAATATATTAAGAGGAATTGTAGTTATAAATGACAGAAGAATTTGGATTGATCTGAATAGCCTCCTTCTTGCTAAATCAAGCCTTCTTTCATCTGTCAGCATTTTCCTGAGAAATGAAGCAGTAAAACTCTGCTGCAGTAACTTGGATACAGGTTACTTGGGCTATACCAGTAGTTCTCAGCCTTAGCGGTACATTAGTCACCCGGGCATCTTTAATAAAGATGGTGCCTGGGCCCCATCCCCAGAAATTCTCATTAAATTCTAAATTCTCGTGAATTCTGTCCATGCTGAGCCCAGACCAAACTTTCCAGGTGACTTTACTCACTAATTACTGATCTAACTCATCACTACCCACTGATTCTAATATCCAGCCAGGGCTGAGCCAGGTGATGCTAATATCCACGCCCGGCTAATTTTTGTATTTTTTGTTGAGACGGGGTTTCATCATGTTGCCCAGGTTGGTCTCAAACTCCTGAGCTCGAGTGATCCTCCCACCTTGCCCTCCCAAAGTGCTGGGATTACAGATACCGGGTCTCTTTTCTTCTTTTGTAAATTAGCCAGTCTGCGGTATTCCGTCACAGCCCCAGAAAGCAAACTGAGACAGGTGGTTCATGATGCAGACGAGCACCTACCTGTTCTAGCTTCAGGAAAAGAGAGCACACTTTTCTCCTCATCTTGATAAGATTTCTTTCACCAGGCGTTAGAAGAGCAGAGCCTGCAGTTTTCAAGGCTAAGGGCTTGAATCCCATCAATAAGCACTGAGGAGGGGGATGGAAGCAAGCTGAGAAGTGGACAACTTTAAATATATATATATATATTTAAAGGGCAGAGAGGAGTATTAACAAGTGGAGTATGGGGGCCTTGCAATATTTTGGAATTACATTGTAGACCTGTTAGTTCACGGAAGTCTGGTCAGTTGCCCCACTGACCCCTGGAATTTGAGGCATCCATGTAGAAGCGCCACTTTTGTGGCTATTTCTGTCAGACTTCTCACCCAGAAAGCTTCAGGGAGTCTATGACTAAATACAACAGGATGTGCCAAGTCTTTCTTTTTTTTTTTTTTTTGTTTCTGAGAGGGTGTCTTGCTCCATCACCCAGGCTAGAGTGCAGTGACGTGATCTTGGTTCACTGCAACCTCCGCCTCCCGGTTTCAAGCAATTCTCCCACCTCAGCTTCCCGAGTAGCTGGGACTGCAGGTGTGCACCACCATGCCTAATTTTGTATTTTTAGTAGAGACGGGATTTCATCATATTGGCCAGGCTGGTCTGGAACTCCTGACCTCAGGTGATCCACCCGCCTCGGCCTCCCGAAGTGCTGGCATTACAGGCGTGAGCCACCGCGCCAGCCTAGGATCTGCCAGTCTTTAAGGTTCTGTCCTGATGAGACCTCATAGTCTCTTTGGATAAGCCTGCTCCGTGCCTGCCCCCTTATCGTCAGACAAGACTTCCATAGGTTGACTCGGCCCCTCCATGTTGTAGCTAAAGCACATTTCTTCCGTGTTATCGTCTTTGGAGACAGTGAGCAACCAGTTTGGGTCCTTGCAATCATAAACAAGCTGCTTTTAAATCATCAGTGAAGGCTGGGTGTGGTGCTCACACCTGTAATCCCAGCACTTTGCGAGGCTGAGATAAGCGGATCACTGGAGACCAGGAGTTCAAGACCAGCCTGGTCAACATGGCGAAACCGCATCTCTACTAAAAATAGAAGAAAAAAAAAAAAAAACAGGAGAAGGGCAAAATAAGAAAAAAAAAAAAAATCATCAGTGAACTTCTTCCCAACCCAAGAGCCAAGAACCTACAACTGCTATAACTTTTTTTTTTCTTTTTGAAAGAAATGGGGTCTCACTCTGTTATCCAGCCTGGAGTTCCGTGCTGTGATTATAGCTCACTGCAGCCTAAACTCCTGAACTCAAGCCATTTTCCTGCCTCAGCCTCCCAGGTAGCTGGGACTACAGGTACGTGTCACCATACCCAACTAATTTTTAACCTATTTTTAGAGATGGGGTATAGTTCCGTGGCCCAGGCTGGTCTGAAACTCCTGGGCTGAAGTAGTCCTCCAACCTCAGCCTTAGGAGTGGCTGGGATTACAGGTGTGAGCCACCACACCCACCTTCCGATAACTTTTCTTATTACTAATACAAATAATTTCCATTCTCCAGGTGTCTGCTCTGCATCAGGCACTGTGCTAAGTACCTTATACACACTGTTTCATTTAAGCCTCCAGGAATCCTATGAAGTAGGTAACATTATTCTCATTTTACTGGTTAAGTAACTGAGGTTTAAGCCAGGTGCAGTGGGTAATACCTGTAATCCCAGATCTGTAATCCCAACAGAGTGAGATTCAGTCTCAAAAAAAAAAAAAAAGGAAACTGAGACTTAGAGACGAAATGTTTTTCCCAGCCTGAATCCGGTGTCAGAGGCTGAGGTCAGCCCAGCCCTGCTGGCCACCTCGGCACATTCTTCACTGCTTTGCTGTTTCTCTGGTGGCTTGAAGGAAGGGAAGTCAGAGAGGGGCTGGACTGCAGTCACATCTCTGCAGTACCTGAGGGTGAGGGCTCCGAAAATCATCCTCAGAGGTGACTGCTAAGACAGGCCATGGGATCATCCCATTTGTTCCAGCCTAGACTTTCCTGTCAGTGAAACAGCCCACATTTGTGAACACCTGCCACGTGGCTGTTATGAGCTCCCGTTGGCATCGGGACATGGCAGTGACCCAAACAGAAAGAATCCCCACTCCCAGTGGCGTTCTAGAGGGAGACAGACAATTGACAAGGTTAGTAAGTAGAGCATATAGTTTTTGTTTTTTGTTTTTTTTGAGGCAAAGTCTTGTTCTGTTGCCCAGGCTAGAGTGCAATGGCATGGTCTCGGCTCACTGCAACCTCCACCTCCCAGGTTCAAGTGATTCTCATGCCACAGCCTTTCAAATAGCTGGGATTACAGGCACCTGCCACCACGCCTGGCTAATTTTTGTATTTTTAGTAGAGACAGGAGTTCACCATGTTGGCCAGGCTGGTTTTGAACTCCTGACCTCAAGGGATCTGCATGCCTTGGCCTCCCAAAGTGCTGGGATTACAGGCGTGAGCCACCATGCCCAACTGCATATAGTATGTTTGATGGCAGTGGTGCTAAGGAGGTAAAAACAGGCAGGGTAAGTAAGAAGTGCTGGAGAGGGGTGAGCCTTTTTAGAGCGGCCTGTCTTGGGCAGTGGAAAGTACCAGCTGTAAAGCCTGGTGTGTGCTCAAGAGGGTCAGGGTCGCTGCAGCAGAGGGAGTTGAGCCAGCAGGGAAAAGAGCGGAGAGAAAAGAGGCGAAGTCAGGGAGGGGCCGCCAGCCCATGCTAAGGTCTATGGCTTTTCTCTAACTGAAAATGCATTTAGAGAAGGCTTTTGGCTGGGCGCAGGGGCTCATGCCTGTAATCCCTGCACTTTGGGAGGCTGAGCCAGGCAGATCACGAGGTCAGGAGTTGGGGACTGCCTGACCAATATGGTGAAACCTTTTCTCTATTAAAATACAAAAAATTAGCCGGGTGTGGTGGCACGTGCCTGTAATCCCAGCTGCTTGGGAGGTTGATGCAGGAGAATTGCTTGAACCTGGGAGTAGGAGGTTGCGGTGAGCTGAGATCGCACCATTGCACTCCAGCCTGGGCAACAAGAGTGAAACTACATCTCAAAAAAAAAAAAAAAAAAAAAAAAAGAAGGCTTTTAAGGAGTGGAGTGACAGAATTTAATCATATCGTTCTGAAAACTTCGGCGAGTAGGTTGCAGGCGGGGGAGGACAGAGCCGTGGGACCTGTGAGGACACTACTGTCGTAATACAGGTGAGGAATGCTGGTGGCAGCGGTGGGGGAGAGGAAAAGGAGTCGGTTTGGGATGTATTTTAAGGTATTGCCAACAAGACTTCCTAATGAACTGTGTGCATGGGGTGAGAGAATGGAAGCTGAGGAATGTCTTTGGTCTGAGCAACTAGAATAAAGTTGCCTTGACCTGAAGTGGGGAAGACTGCCACAATGCCACTGTGCGGAGGGAGCTCCGTGAGGCTGAAGATGCCCATCATCTCAGGGCAGTGGGAAGGTGGGTGGCGAGCTGAGGGGAAAGGGTCTCCCTGAAGATAAAAATTAGAGAATCAGGCTGCGAGCGGTGGCTCACGCCTGTAATCCCAGCACTTTGGGAGGCTGAGGCGGGAGGACAGCTTGGGGCCAGCCTGGGCAACATAGCGAGACCTCCTCTCTATTAAATATCTGAAATGTAGCCAGGTGTGGTGGTGGGCACCTGTGGTCCCAGCTACCTGGGAGGTGGAAGTGGGAGGATCACTTGAGCTCGGGAGGTCAAGGCTGCAGTGAGCTGTGACTGCACCACTGTGCTCCACCCTGGGTTACAAGGCAAGATCTTGTCTCAGAACCACCACCAACAAAACCAACAAAAGCGCTTGAGAGAGGGTGTCTAGACAGGTAGGAGGAGAACCAGGAGTGGGCAGCATCCTGGAAGCTGAGAGAAGAACGGTTGAAGGAGCAGAGAATGTCAGTTGCATCTCACATCACTGATGGGTCAAGCAGGAAGAGGGCTGACAGGTGACCGTGGAATTTACCAGTAACCTGAAGACTTTTTTAATGGCATGGTGGGAGCAAAGGCTCTGTTGTGGTGAATTCAAGTGAGGACCAGAGGAGAGAAATTGGAGGCGGTGGAAGAGGAGAGTACTCAATTTTTTTTTTTTTTTTTTTTTTTGAGTTGGTGTCTTGCTCTGTCACCCAGGCTGGAGTGCAGTGGCGTGATCTCGGCTCATTGCCACCTCTGCCTCCCGGGTTCAAGTGACTCTTCTGCCTCAGCCTCCCCAGTAGCTAGGATTACAGGTGCGCACCACCATGCCTGGCTAGTTTTTGTATTTTTAGTAGTGACGGGGTTTCACTATATTGGCCAGGCTGGTCTTGAACTCCTGACCTTGTGATCTGCCCACCTCAGCCTCCCAAAGTGCTGGGATTGCAGGCGCGAGCCACTGTACCCGGCCTCAATTCTTTCAAGGAGTTTTATTGTAAAAGAAGTAAGAGAAATGGAGTGGATGCTGGAGGGGGAAGTGAAGAGACCTTTTTTTTTTTTCTTAAGATGGGAGAAATTCAGTATGTTTATGAGCTGATGGGACCAATTCAATTAAGGAAAACGTGGAGGAGCAGGAGGGAGGAGACAGAGCTGCAGGAGCAATGTGTGCGCGTGGACGAGAGAGGCTGGGATCCCATCCCACGGAGGGGCTGGTGGGGCCGCTCACCCACGCTGCGGGGCGAAGGTGAGCACTCGGACACGGGCTCAGGGAGGTGGGTGGACGCACTGGTGAGGGCGCGTAGGAGCTCTTTTCGGATGGATGCAGTGTTCTCGGTGACACAGGAAGCAAAGTTGCTGAGAGAGAGGAGGGGGAGGAGGCGTTGAAGGTGTGGGGAGAGAAGAGAAGGTATGAAGTCCTCACCTGGGAAGGTAGGAGAGAGAAGAGACTGGAGAAGTAGAATATGTTTGTGGGCATCGTCCAGAGCCCGCTTGATTTTATCAGCAATGGAAAGGGTGACAGAGACTGGAGTTTCTTCCAGCCATGGGGCGATGCAGGGCCAGAGTGGGTGGGAAGTTCCCTTTAACCAGGGTTGTGGTTTCAAGGTGGGAACCTGAGAAGGTGGTGAGGTCTCTGTCGGCAGGACTGTGGTCTTGTGGGCTCCCAGGGTTGCTGGAATTGGGGTGCTGACGGAGTGAGCTGGACAGATAGAGGACGTGGTTGGGGCGGTTGGAGAGCGGGTGTAGGACTGTAGGTCTGGATGATGAGGTGAAGGGTTTCACTCCGGGTGGCTGAGACGGGAGGGGAGGAGGTTCTGAACCTGGGAAGTTGCCCAGGCTACACTGACTGGTGCTCCTGTGGGCATGTCTATCCTCCTGGAGAGCCTCTAGTGAGTGTCATGTTCTCTATGCGTAGGTGCCAGCAACTTTGCTTGGGGAAGGGACCCCACAGGTGCCACTGGGGCATAAAGGACAAGAAGGACAGATGAGAGAAACGGGAGAGGGGCAAAACAAAAAACTTGGCTTATGTTGAGCACCCAGTTTGTGAATGACTGCTTCACTGTGATTCCACTGTAACCACAGGCAGTCGGTGAATGGTTCTTGAGTGAATGAGTGATCTACGCAATGAGACATCTTGTGTGAGTGTGCAGCCTTGAAGCCACAGCCAGGCTGGAAACACGGGCCCACAAAAGGACACAATGCCTAGAAAACTACCTTCTAGAGATGGGAGGGGCCCACTCTCCAGCCACCCCGACCACGTCCTCTATCCGTCCAGCTGACTCCCTCAGCACCCGAATTCCAGCAAACCTATGAGCCCACAAGACCACAGTCCTACCTGCAGAGACCTCACCACCTTACTGTCCTGGCCACCATGTCCTCTTCTCCCTCCCGATCCAATCACCATGGTTGTTCATCTGCTCATACCCTCGACTTCTTCACCTCTCTCTCGCTTTGAGGTTCTCACCTGATGAAACCACAGCCCTTTACTTGAATTCACAGGAGTTTGGTGGGTTTGTTTTATGCTGGTAACTTGTGGGTGGGGAGCAAAGAGGGGTATGTCCTGTCCCAGGATAGGCGGCTGAGGAGGCTGTGTTTTGGGGGCAGGGTGAAAAGGTATAACCCTGCTGGCCACCACCCCTCAGACCAGAGGCGAGCTTCTTGTGTCTGCTGGAATCTCGGTTTGCATGGGTGTCCTCAAAGCTGTCGCTCCCTGGGGATCCGCAGACCGGGCGGCTCCTAACTCCGCCTGGGAGTCAGCTGTGCTGTCTCCTGCGTGGTACCACCATCTCTGTAAGTGACTGTGCTCTTTGCCATGAAAGAAACTCTAGCTGCTCTCACTGTTAGCATTTTACCACCCACCCTCCATCTTCCTGCTGTGATAACTGTGCAGGGTGGTGTCTTGATTTACTTGACTTGGTATAAAGAGGCATAGGACTTTGGGAAGTCAGTTACCTCTCTTGGGCCTAGGTTTTCTGATCTGTAGAAATGAGTAATAATTTATGTTTTTCTATAAAGCTGCTAAGATGCTCAAATGAGATATTTATGAAAGTGCTTTGTAAACTGCAAGCTGAAAAAACAGGTTACCTGTTACTGTCTTATCTTTGTAGAAGAAACAGCAAATGAGTACAAGAAAGATGGGTGGGGGGAGAGAGAGAGCGCAAGAATTACACCCTGTGTGGAAGACAACTCTAAATAATGTAAGTCTTAGAGGAGCCAGCCATCCTAGACCAGATTCCCATAAAAATCAAACCAGGAAAAAATAATGAAGAGAAGTTAAAGTTCATTGCTGGAAAACCATGTTTTTCTTTGAGCCCCTGTGGGAGGAGATTATTATTTTAGTGCAGGAAGAGGACTGTAATTCAGCTTTCCCAATCAGAGCCTTCTGATGCGTTACCATGATTCATAGGCTATGACTCACGTATTAGAATTCTCACTAGTATATTACCAATAGTTTATATTTCTTAAAAAGGAAATAAGATGAAGAAGAGAGATTACATAATTATTTTTATTTCAGCTTATATCTTGGGTTTATCTGATATGATAATTTCAGAAAGAGAAAGTTTCTCTCCACCTGCAAAGAAAAACATCTCATTACTTTATTCAGGAATCACATTTCCAAAATGCTTGTTAACCTCAGTACTTTTGCTGTCACACTTGGTAAACTACTGTGAAGGAAATTTATTTTTGTTATTAATTTTTTAAGAAACTGGGTTTCACTCTGTCACCCAGGCTGAAGTACAGAAGTGTGATCATAGCTTACTGTAACCTCAAACTCCCAGGCTCAAGCAGTCCTCCCGCCTAGCCTTCTGAGCGGCTGGCCCTGCAGCACACATCACCGCGCCTGCTTTGCTTGCTTGCTTATTTATTTATCCGTTTATTTATTTATATTTTTGTGGAGACAGAGGTGTCGCTTTGTTGCTCAGGCTGGTCTTGAACTCTTGGCTTTAAGCAATCTTCTTGCCTCAGTCTCCAAAAGTGCTGAGATTACAGGGGTAAGCCACTGCACCTGGCCAGACATTAATTTTTTTTCTTTTTCTTTTTTCTTTTTTTTTTTTTTTGAGACGGAGTTTCGCTCTTGTTACCCAGGCTAGAGTGGAGTGGCATGCAATCTCAGCTCACTGCAACTTCCACCTCCCAGGTTCAAGCCATTCTCTTGCCTTAGCCTCCCGAGTCACTGAAATTACAGGCATGCACCACCACACCCAGCTAATTTTTACATTTTTAGTAGAGACAGGGCTTCACCATGTTGGCCAGGCTGGTCTCAAACTCCTGACCTCAAATGATCCGCCTGCGTCAGCCTCCCAAAGTGCTGGGATTACAGGCATAAGACTCCGTTCCTGGTCCAGAAATTAATTTTTCTAAGGTCAGCAATAAAAATAAATCAGTGTGAAACACCCTCACCTGTAAGATTTCTTCATTATCAATAACCATTCTAAAACACATTTGATATTTTTGAATTATGTTTTGTGAATTATATTTTCCAAAATTAAAAAATCTACCAGTTCATCAAAACACAATTAAGTACTCTCTTTTCTACCACTCACTCATGTCATCCAAAAGATCAATCAAATATAATAAAACATCAAGCCGGCCACACTGAAGTTATTAGAATGGCTGGGTGTGGAGGCTTATGTCTGTACTTTGAGAGGCTGAGGTGGGAGGATCATTTGAGCCCAGGAGTTTGAGACCAGCCTGGGCAACAGAGCAAGATCTCATCTTCACAAAAGACACAAAAAGTTAGTTAGGCATAGTGGTGTGTGCCTGTGGTCCCAGCTACTCAGGAGGCTGAGGTAGGAGGATCACCTGAGCCTGGGAGGTCAAGGCTGCGGTGAGCTATAATTGTGCCATTGCACTCCAGCTTGGGCAACAGGTGAGACCATGTCTCAAATAAAAGAAACAAACATTTTATTTATTTCATTTCATTGATGTCAAGCTCACATAATCACAGATATTCTAATCTGGGAAATTCAAAACGTGTTGATGATTTGAACATTGTCTAGATTCTATTTAAATGTCTCCTACAGGATGTAAAGCTACACACTTCCCATAGAATAAAGGTGTTTATGTGCTTTTTGGGTTCTACCACTTTGACTTCATCAGGCCAGGTCTACACTGACTTCACAGGATACTGAAATGATGATGATGATGATGAATGTATATTATTTACCTGAGTAACTACAGTGGTTTAGGCATTTTGCATATGTGCTATTTTTATTTTTATTTTTATTTTTATTTTCAGACAGAGCCTTGTTCTTTTGTCTAGGCTGGAGTGCAGTGGCATGATCTCAGCTCACCACAACCTCCACCGTTCAAGTGATTCTCCTGCCTCAGCCTCCTGAGTAGCTGGGACTATAGGCGCATGCCACCATGCCTGGCTAATTTTTATATTTTTAGTAGAGACAGGGTTTCACTATGTTAGGTAGGCTGGTCTCAAACTCCTGATCTCCTGATCTGCCCACCTTGGCCTCCCAAAGTGCTGAGATTACAGGCGTGAGCCACTGCGCCCAGCCT
>PVKV010041435.1:0-11449 GCA_004027835.1 Alouatta palliata | reverse complement strand
TCCATTATCCATTCCATTCCCCGTTCCATTTCACTCCATTCCCCATTCCATTCCATTCCATTCACCATTCTATTAAATTCCATTCTCCATTTTATTCCCCATTCCATTCCATTCCATTCCCCATTCCATTCCCCATTCCATTCCCTGTTCCATTCCATTAAATTCCCCATTCCATTCCCCATTCCATTTCCCATTCCATTCCCCGTTCCATTCCATTCCATTCCCCATTCCATTCCCCATTCCATTCCCCGTTCCATTACATTACATTCTCCATTCCATTCTATATTCCGTTTCTCATTCCATTTCATTCCATTCCCTATTCCATTCCATTCCATTCCCCATTCCATTCCCATTCCATTCCATTGCCTTCTCCATAAAATTCTATATTCCATTCCCCATTCTAATCTCCATTCCATTCCCCTTTCCATTCCATTACATGCCCCATTCCATTCCCCATTCCATTTCCCGTTCCATTCCATTGCTTTCCATTATCCATTCCATTCCCCATTCCATTCCCCATCGCATTCCCTGTTCCATTTAATTCCATTCCCCATTTCATTCCACGTTCCATTACATTTCACTAAACACTCCGTTCTATATTCCATTCCCCATTCCATACACCATTCCATTCCCCATTTCATTCCATTAAATGCCCAATTCTATTCCCCATTCCATTTCTGATTCCATTCCCCATTGCATTCCCCTTTCTATTTAATTCCATTCCCCATTCCGTTCTTCATTCCATTCCCCATTCCATTCCATGTTCCATTCCATTCCATTAAACCTTCTATTCTATTTTCCATTTCACATTCCATTCCTCGTTCCATTCCATTCCATTCTCCATTCCACTCCATTCCATTCTCCATTCCATTCCCCATTGCATTCCATTACATTCCCCATTCCACTCAACATTCCATTCCCCATTCCATTCCCCATTCCATTACATTTCATTCCTCATTGCATTCTAAATTTCATTCCCCATTCCACTCCCCATTCCATTCTATTCCATTAAATATTCCATTCTCTATACCATTCCCCATTTAATTCCCCATTCCTCTCCATTCCATTCCACATTCCATTAAATTCCTCAGTAATTTCCATTCCATTCTCCATTTAATTCCCCATTCGATTCCATTCCATGCCCCATTCCATTCCCCATTCCATTCCCTGTTCCATTCCCCATTCCTTTCCATTGCATTCTCTATTCCATTTCTCATTCCATTTGATTCTATTCCCCATTCCATTCCCCATTCCATTCCATTACATTCCCCATTCCATTCCCCATTCCATTCCATTGCATGCCTCATTCCATTCCCCATTCCATTCCATTTCATTCAACATTAAAATTCCAATACAAGCAGCATTCCATTCCCCATTCCATTTCACATTCAATTCCCCATTCCATTCACCTTTCCATTCCATACAATTCCTCATTCCATTCTAGATTCCATTCCCTGTTCCATTCAACGTTCCCTTACATTCCATTAAATATTCCATTCTATATTCCATTCCCCATTCCACTCCACGTTCCATTCCATTCCATTCTCCATTCCATTCCATTCCTTTTTCCATTACATTCCCCATTCCATTCCATTACATGCCCCATTCCATTCCAAATTCCATTTCCCATTCCATTCCTCTTTCCATTCCATTCGATTCTCCTTTCCATTCTGTATTCCATTTCTCATTCCTTTTCATTTCATTCCCCATTCCATTCCCCATTCCATTGCCCATTCCATTACCCAATCCAATCCATTCCATTCCTCATTACATTGTAGATTCCATTCCCCGTTGAATTCCCTGTTCCATTCCATTACATACCCCATTCCTTTCCATTCCATTCCATTAAACATTCCATTCTATATTCCTATACACATTCCATTCCCCATTCCATTCCACATTCCATTCCCCATTCCATTCCCCATTCCATTCCATACCATTCCTCATTCCATTCTAGATTCCATTCCCTGTTCCATTCAGTGATCCATTATATTCCATTAAATATTCCATTCTATATTCCATTCCCCATTCCATTCCACGTTCCATTCCATTCCATTCTCCATTCCATTCCATTCCTTTCTCCATTCCATTCCCCATTCCATTCCATTACATGCCCCATTCCATTCCAAATTCCATTTCCCATTCCATTCCCCTTTCCATTCCATTCCATTCTCCATTCCATTCTGCATTCCATTTCTCATTCCTTTTCATTTCTTTCCCCATTCCATTCCCCATTCCATTGCCCATTCCATTACCCATTCCATTCCATTCCATTCCTCATTACATTCTAGATTCCATTCCCCATTCCATTCCCCGTTGAATTCCCTGTTCAATTCCATTACATACCCCATTCCTTTCCATTCCATTCCATTAAACTTTCCATTCTATATTCCTATACACATTCCATTCCCCATTCTATTTAATTCCATTCCCCATTCCATTCCATTCCGTTCTCCATTAAATTCCCCATTCCATTCGCCTTTCCATTCCATTACATGCCTCATTCCATTCCGTTAAACATTACATTCTATATTCCTTTCCCTATTCCATTCCCCGTTCCATTCCATTACATTCTCCATTCCACTCCATTCCATTCTCCATTCCTTTCCCCATTCCATTCCATTAAAATCCCCATTCCGCTCAACATTCCTTTCAACATTCCATTCCCCGTTCCATTCCAGTCCATTCTCCATTCCATTCCCCACTCCATTCCCCATTCCATTCCATTACATGCCCCATTCCATTCCCATACAAGCCCCTTTGCTTTCCCCATTCCATTCCCCATTCCATTCCCTGTTCCATTACATTTCATTCCTCATTCCATTCTAGATTCCAATTCCCCATTCCACTACCCATTCCATTATATTCCATTAAACATTTCATTCTCTATTCCATTCCCCATTCCATTCCCTATTCCATTCCCCTTTCCACTCCATTCCATTACCCATTTCATTAAATTCTTCAGTAAATTCCATTCCACTCTCCATTCAATTCCCCCTTCCATTCCATTCCAAGCCCCATTCCATTCAGAATTCCATTCCCCGTTCCTTTCCATTTCATTCTCCATTCCATTCTCTATTCCATTTCTCATTCCATTTGATTCCATTCCCTATTCCATTCCCCATTCCATTCCATTACACTCCCCATTTAATTCCCCAATCATTCCATTGCATGCCCCATTGCATTCCCTATTCCATTCCCCATTCCATTCCATTCCATTCAACATTAAACTTTCCAATACAAGCCACATTTCATTGCCCATTCCATTCCCCATTCCATTGCCCATTCCATTCCATAGCATTCTTCATTCTATTCTAGATTCCATTCCCCATTCCACTCAACGTTCCATTACATTCCATGAAATATTCGATTTCATATTCCATTACCCATTCCATTCCACATTCCATTCCATTCGATTCTCCATTCCATTCCATTCTTTTCTCCATTCCATTCCCCATTCCATTCAATTACATTCCCCATTCCATTCCAAATTCCATTCCACATTCCATTCCACTTTCCATTCCATTCCATTCTTCATTCCATTCTATATTACATTTCTCATTCCTTTTCATTCCATTCCCCACTCCATTCCCTATTCCATTGCCCATTCCATTCCCCGTTCCTTTACATTCCATTCCTCATTCCATTCTAGATTCCATTCCCCATTCCACACCCCATTCCATTCCATTCCATTAAACATTCCATTCTATATTCCGTTCCTGATTCCATTCCCCATTCCACTACATTCCATTCCCCATTCCATTAAATTCTTCTGTAAATTCCCTTCCATTCTCCATTCAATTATTTCCCATTACATTACATTCCATGTCCCATTCCTTTCCCCATTCCATTCCCCGTTCCATTCCCCGTTCCTTTCCATTGCATTCTCCATTCCATTCTCTATTCCATTTCTCAATCCCTTTGATTCCATTCCCCTTTCCATTCCCCATTCCATTCCATTGCATTCCCCATTGCATTCCGTAATCCAATCCCCATTCCGTTCCCTGTTCCATTCCATTCCATTACATTCCCCATTAGATTCTCCATTCCATTCCATTGCATGCCCCATTGCATTCCATACCATTCCTCATTCCATTCTAGATTCCATTCCCCATTCCACTCAACGTTCCATTTCATTCCATTAAATATTCCATTCTATATTTCATTACCCATTCCTTTGCATGTTCCATTCCATTCTCCATTCCATTCCATCCTTTTCTCCATTCTAGTCCCCATTCCATTCCATTACATGCCCCATTCCATTGCAAATTCCATTCCCCATTCCATTCCACTTTCCATTGCTTTCCATTCTCCATTCCATTCTATATTCCATTTCTCATTCCTTTTCATTCCATTCCCCATACCATTCCCTATTCCATTGCCCTTTCCTTCCCCATTCTGTTCCATTCAATTCCTCATTCCATTCTAGATTCCATTCCCCATTCCATTACCCATTGGATTCCCTGTTCCATTTAATTCCACTCCCCATTCCATTCCATCCCCTTCACCATTAAATTCCCCATTCCATTCTCCGTTGCATTCCATTACATGCCCCATTCCATTCCATTCCATTAAACATTCCATTCTATATTCCTTCCCCATTCCATTCCCCATTTCATTCCATTCCATTGCAATTCCATTCCATTCCATTGTCCATTAAATTCCATTCAATTCTCCATTCCATTCCCCATTTCATTCCATTCCATACCGCATTCCATTCCCCATTCCATTCCATGTTCCATTTTTTCCATTCTGCATTCCATTCTATACTCCATTTTTCACTCCATTTCATTACGTTCCCCATTCCATTCTCCATTCCTTTCCCCATTCCTTTCCCCTTTCCATTCACCATTCCATTCCCCATTCCATTCCATTCCATTCTCCATTCCATTCTACTTTCCATTTCCCATTCCATTTCATTCCATTCCCCATTCCATTCCCCATTCCATTCCGTTCCATTCTCCATTGCATTCCCCATTCCATTCCCCATTCCATTCCATTACATGCCCCATTCCATTCCCCATTCCAGTCCCCATTCCATTCCATTAAACATTCCATTCTATATTCCATTCCCCATTCCATTCTCCGTTCCATTCCATTCCATTCTCCATTCCATTCCATTGCATTCGCCATTCCTTTCCCCATTCCATTCCATTACGTGCCCCTTTCAATTCCCCATTCCATTCCCCGTTCCATTCCATTCCATTATCCATTCCATTACCCGTTTTATTGCACTCCATTCGACATTCTATTCTATTCCATTCTTCATTCCAAACCGTTCCTTTCTCCTTTTTATTCCCCATTCAATTCCATTCCATTCCCAATTCTATTCTCCATTCCATTCCTCATTCCATTCCCCGTTCCATTCCATTAAATTCCACATACCATTTTCCATTTCATTCCTTTCCATTCTTCATTTTATTACTCTTTCCATTCCATTCCATTCCCCATTCCATTCCCCATTCCATTCCATTGCATTCTCCATTCCATTCTATTTTCCATTTCTCATTCCATTTCATTCCATTCCCCATTCCATTCCATTACATGCCCCATTCCATCTCCCGTTCCATTCCCCGTTCCATTCCATTCCATTAAACCTTCCATTCCATATTCCATTTCTCATTCCATTTCATTCCATTCCCCATTCCATTCCACTGCATTCCTCATTCCATTCAAGATTAAATTATCCATTCCACTCCCCATTCCATTCCATTCCATTAAACATTCCTTTCTATACCCCATTCCCCATTCCATTCCTCGTTCCATTCCATTCCATTAAACATCTCATTCCATTCCTTTCTCCATTCCATTCTCCATTCCATTCTATATTACATTTGTCATTCCATATCATTGCATTGCACATTCCATTCCCCTTTTCATTCCATTCCATTCTGCCTTCCATTCCCTGTTACATTCTAGTCAATTCCACATTCCGTTACAGGCCATTCTCCATTCCATTCCACATTACATTCTCCATTCCATTCTGTATTCCATTTCTCATTCCATTTCATTCCATTCCCCATTCCATTATCCATTCCAATACCCATTCCATTCCCCATTCTATTCCCCTTAACGCTCCATTCCATTCCCCATTCAATTCCCCATTCCATTCCATTCCGTATTCCATTCTCCACTCCATTCCCCATTCCACTCCTCGTTCCATTCCATTCTATTAAACATTCCATTCTATATTCCATTTCTGATTCCATTTCATTCCATTCCCCAATCCATTCCTTGTTCCATTCTCCATTCCATTCCATTTCTACCTCCATTCCATTCCATTCTATTCTCCATTCCATTCCCCATTCCTTCCCTCGTTCCATTCCATTCTATTCCCCATTGCATTCCGCATTCAAATCCCCATTCCATTCCCTGTTCCATTCCATTTCATTCCCCATTCCATTCTCCATTCCAGTTCCCGTTCCATTCCATTCCATTAAACTTTCCATTATATATTCCATTCCCCATTTCATTCCCCGTTCCATTCCTTTCCATTCTCCATTCCATTCCTTTCCATTCGCCATTCCATTCCCCATTCCATTCCATTACGTGCCTTATTCAATGCCCCATTCCATCCCCATTCCATTCCATTCCATTATCCATTCCATTCCCTGTTCCTTCCACTACATTCCCCATTTCATTCTATTTCATTCTCCATTAATTTCCATTCCATTCTCCATTTTATTCCCCATTCCATTCCATTCCATTCCCGTTTCAATTCAACATTACATTCCCCGTTACATTCCCGATTCTATTCCTCATCCCATTATCCCTTCCATTTAATTCCATTCCCCATTCCATTCTCCATTCCATTCCCCATCCCATTCCCCATTCCATTTAATTCCATTCCCAGTTCCATTCTCCATTCCATTCCCCATTCCCTTCCACGTTCCATTCCATTACATTAATCATTCCATTCTATATTCCATTTCCCCTTCCATTCCCCATTCCATTCCATTCCATTACATGCCCCATTTCATTTCGCATTCCATTCCCCATCCCATTACCCATTTCATTCCACCTGCCATTCCATTCCATTAAACATTCCATTCTACATTCCATGCTCCTTTCCATTCCCCATTCCATTCAATTCCATTCTCCATTCCACTCCATTCCATTCTGCATTCCATTCCACATTCCATTCCATTACATGCCCAATTCCATTCCCCATTCCATTCCATTCCATTCTCCATTCCATTCTATATTCCATGTCTCATTCCATTTCATTCCGTTCCCCATTCCGTTCTAAATTCCATTCCCCATTCCATTCCATTACATGCCCTATTCCATTCCGCATTCCATTCCCCATTGCATTCCCGTTTCATTCCATTCCATTCTTCATGGCATTCTATATTCCATTTGTCATTCCATTTCTTTCCTTTCCCCATTCCATTCCCCATTCCATTCCCCGTTTCATTCCCCGTTAAATTCCATTAAACTCCCCATTCCATTCTCCATTCTATTTCCCATTCCATTCCCCGTTCCATTCCATTCTATTCCCCATTTCATTCCCCATTCCATTCCACGTTCCATTCCATTCCATTCTTCTTTCCATTCTATATTCGATGTCTCATTCCATTTTATTCCATTCCCCATTCCATTCTCCATTCCATTCCCCATTCCATTCCATTACATGCCCATTTCCATTCCCCATTCCAGTCCCCTTTCCACTCCATTCCATTCCCTATTCCATTAAATTCTTCAGTAAATTCCGTTCCATTCTCCATTCAATTCCCCATTCCATTCCATTCCATGCCCCATTCCTTTCAGCATTCCATTCCCCGTTCCTTTCCATTGCATTCTCCATTCCATTCTCCTTTCCATTTCTCATTCCATTTGATTCCCTTCCCTATTCCATTCCCCATTCCATTCCATTACATGCCCCATTCCATTTTAAATTCCATTTCCCATTCCATTCCCCTTTCCATTCCATTCCATTCTCCATTCCATTCTATATTTCATTTTTCATTCCTTTTCATTCCATTCCCCATTCCATTCCCTATTCCATTCCATTACATTCCCCTTTCCTTTCCCCATTCCATTCCATTGCATGCCCTATACCATTCCCCATTCCATTCCATTCCATTGAACATTGAAATTCCAATACAAGCTGTATTCCATTCCACATTCCATTTCCCATTCCATTCCCCCTTCCATTCCCATTCCATTCCATACCATTCTTCATTCTATTCTAGATTCCGTTCCCCATTCCACTCAACCTTTCATTACATTCCACTAAATATTCCATTCTATTTTCCATTCCCCATTCCATTCCACGTTCCATTCCATTCCATTCTCCTTTCCATTCCATTCCTTTCTCCATTCCATTCCCCATTCCATTCCACTACATGCCCCATTGCATTCCAAATTCCATTTCCCATTCCATTCCCCTTTCCATTCTATTCCATTCTCCATTCCATTCTATATTCCATTTCTCATTCCTTTTCATTCCATTCCCCATTCCATTCTCCGTTCCATTGCCCATTCCATTCCCCGTTCCATTCCATTCCATTCCTCATTACATTCTTGATTCCGTTCCCCATTCCATTCCCCATTGAATTCCCTGTTCCATCCCATTACATACCCCATTCCACTCCATTCCGTTCCATTCCATTAAACATTCCATTCTAATTCCTTTACCCATTCCATTCCCTTTTCCTTTTAATTCCATTCCCCATTCCATTCCATTCCATTCTCCATTAAATTCCCCATTCCATTTTCTGTTCCATTCCATTAAACTCCCCATTTCATTCTCCATTCTATTTCCCATTCCATTCCCCGTTCCATTCCATTCCATTCCCCATTCCATTCCCCTTTCCACTCCATTCCATTCCCTATTCCATTAAAATCTTCAGTAAATTCCATTCCATTCTCCATTCAATTCCTCCTTCCATTCCATTCCATGCCCCATTCCATTCAGCATTCCATTCCCCTTTCCTTACCATTGCATTCTCCATTCCATTCTCCATTCCATTTCTCATTCCATTTGATTCCCTTCCCTATTCCAATCCCCATTCCATTACATTACATGCCCCATTCCATTTTAAATTCCATTTCCCATTCCATTCCCCTTTCCATTCCATTCCATTCTCCATTCCATTCTGTATTTTATTTCTCATTCCTTTTCATTCCATTCCCCATTCCATTCCCTATTCCATTCCATTACGTTCCCCTTTCCTTTCCCCATTCCATTCCATTCCATTGCATGCCCCATTCCATTCCCCATTCCATTCCATTCCATTGAACATTGAAATTCCAATACAAGCCGCATTCCATTCCACATTCCATTTCCCATTCCATTCCCCCTTCCATTCCCATTCCATTCCATACCATTCCTCATTCCATTCTAGATTCCGTTCCCCATTCCACTCAACGTTCCATTACATTCCACTAAATATTCCATTCTATTTTCCATTCCCCATTCCACTCCACGTTCCATTCCATTCCATTCTCCTTTCCATTCCATTCCTTTCTCCATTCCATTCCCCATTCCATTCCACTACATGCCCCATTGCATTCCAAATTCCATTTCCCATTCCATTCCCCTTTCCATTCCATTCCATTCTCCATTCCATTCTATATTCCATTTCTCATTCCTTTTCATTCCATTCCCCATTCCATTCCCCATCCCATTGCCCATTCCATTCCCCATTCCATTCCATGCCATTCCTCATTACATTCTGGATTCCGTTCCCCATTCCATTCCCCATTACATTCTGGATTCCGTTCCCCATTCCATTCCCCATTGAATTCCCTGTTCCATACCATTACATACCCCATTCCACTCCATTCCATTCCATTCCATTAAACATTTCATTCTATATTCCTTTACCCATTCCATTCCCCGTTCCTTTTAATTCCATTCCCCATTCCATTCCATTCCATTCTCCATTAAATTCCCCATTCCATTTTCCGTTCCATTTCGTTACACTCCCCATTCCCCTCAACATTCCATTCAACATACCATTCCCCATTCCATTCCATTCTCCATTCCATTCCCCATTCCATTCTCCATTTCTTTTCCCATTCCATCCCCCATTCCATTCTCCATTCCATTCCCCATTCCATTCCCCGTTCCATTTCATTACATGCCGTATTCCATTCCAATACATGACCTATTGCATTCCCCATTCCATTCCCCATTCCATTTCCCGTACCATTACATTCCATTCCTCATTTCATTCTAGATTCCATTCCCCATTCCACTCCCCATTCCATTCCATTAAATTCCATTAAACATTCCATTCTCTATTCCATTCCCCATTCCATTCCCCTTTCCACTCCATTCCATTCCCCATTCCATTAAATTCTTCAGTAAATTCCATTCCATTCTCCATTCAATTCCCCATTCCATTCCTTTCCATGCCCCATTACATTCCCCCTTCCATTCCCCGTTCCATTCCCCATTCCTTTCCATTGCATTCTCCATTCCATTCTCTATTCCATTTCTCATTCCATTTGATTCTATTCCCTATTCCATTCCCCATTCCATTCCATTACATTCCCTATTCCATTCTCCTTTCCATTCCATTGTATGCCTCATTCCATTCCCCATTGCATTCCACATTCCATTCCATTCCATTCCATTCGACATTCAAATTCCAATACAAGCCGCATTCCATTCCGCATTCCATTCCCCTTTCCATTCCCCATTCCATTGCCTATTCCATTCCATGCAATTCCTCATTCCATTCTAGATTCCATTCCCCGTTCCCCTCAACCTTCCATTACCTTCCATTAAATATTCCATTCTCTATTCCATTACCCATTCCATTCCACGTTCCATTCCATTCCATTCTCCTTTCCATTCCATTCCTTTCTCCATTCCATTCTCCATTCCATTCCATTACATGCCCCATTGCATTCCAACTTCCATTCCCCATTCCAATCCCCATTCCATTCCATTCCATTCTCCATTCCATTCTATATTCCATTTCTCATTCCTTTTAATTCCATTCACCATTCGATTCCCTATTCCATTGCCCATTCCATTCCCTGTTCTATTCCATTCCATTCCTCATTACATTCTAGATTCCATTCCCCATTGTATTGCCTGTTCCATTCCATTACATACCCCATTCCATTCCATTCCATTAAACATTCCATTCTATATTCCATTACCCATTCTATTCCCCATTCCATTTAATTCCATTCCCCATTCCATTCCGTTCCATTCTCCATTAAATTCCCCATTCCATTCTCTGTTCCATTCCATTACACTCCCCATTCCACTCAACATTCCGTTCAACATTCCATTCCCCGTTCCATTCCATTCCATTATCCATTCCATTCCCCGTTCCATTTCACTCCATTCCCCATTCCATTCCATTCCATTCACCATTCTATTAAATTCCATTCTCCATTTTATTCCCCATTCCATTCCATTCCATTCCCCATTCCATTCCCCATTCCATTCCCTGTTCCATTCCATTAAATTCCCCATTCCATT
>PVKV010041434.1:0-11451 GCA_004027835.1 Alouatta palliata | reverse complement strand
TCAAGAGATCGAGACCATCCTGGTCAACATGGTGAAACCCCGTCTCTACTAAAAATACAAAAATTAGCTGGGCATGGTGGCACGTGCCTGTAGCCCCAGCTACTCGGGAGGCTGAGGCAGGAGAATTGCTTGAACCCAGGAGGCGGAGGTTGCGGTGAGCCGAGATCGCGCCATTGCACTCCAGCCTGGGTAACAAGAGGGAAACTCTGTCTCAAAAAAAAAAAAAGAAAAAAAAAAAAGAAATTTGGTCTAAATCTAATGATTATAAGCAGCCAAGAAAGGTGTCAAAGTAACAGAATGAAAGTAACCCAAGGGCAGGCACCAGATGGGTGTGGATGGTTATGCTGGGAAACTGCTACAGTAGTCCCAGCCAGAGGTAATGAGGCTGGGAACTGCAGCAGGGACGATGGAGATGGGCAGAGATGTTTTCCACCCACTGAAACTTGCTAAGTTTCTGTGTTTGCATGAGCTCTTTCATATTAAGGGAAAGCAACCACCATTTATTAAACTCCTACTAAGTGCTAGGCAATGCCGCGGGCATTTTGAGTATATCTATCTTTTTTTTTTTTTTTTTTTTAAAGACAGAGTTTCACCATGTTGGTCAGGCTGGTCTTGAACTCCCGACCTCAGGTGATCCGCCCACCTTGGCCTCCAAAGTGCTTGGATTACAGGCATGAGCCACCACACCTGACCTTTTTTCTTTTTTTTTTTTAATTTTAATTTTAATTTTTTTATTTTTTTATTTTTTTTTATTTTTTATGTTATCTCATTAAGTCTTGCCCCATACCCTGGCCTGTGCAGTAGTTATCTTTATTTTCTTCCTTTTACAAATAAGGAAACAGAGACTTCAAGAGGTTAAATGATTTGCTGCAGCCCACAAAGCAAACTAGTGTTGGAGCTGGGGTTCTCATCCAGGTGTCTCCAAATCTCATGCTATAACCACTGTTTTCTACTGTCTGAAGCCAAGGCAAAGAATCTAGGTCCTATGACTCAGTCAAGGGTTCTTTTCCTTAGGCCACAGGTACCTCTGGGACTTCCGAAGAAGGATCAGATCACAGTTGTAACCTGCTTGAGTGCAGGTCACTCTGTGGGATATCTTCTCCACAGAAAGCTGCAAAGGCCTCAGCACCGGAGAATTCTGCACCCTGATTCTAAAGTTCCTGTGGGACAATGGAATACTATTCAGCCTTTAAAAAGAAGAAAATCCGGGTTGGGTGTGGTGGCTCACGCCTATAATCCCAACACTTTGGGAGGTCAAGGTGGGAGAATTGCTTGAGGCCAGGAGTTTGAGACTTGCCTGGGCAACATAGGGAGACCCCAACTCTACAAAAATAAAAAAAATAAATAAATTAGCTGGGGCCGGGCGCAGTGGCTCATGCCTATAATCCCAACACTTTGGGAGGCTGAGGCAGGTGGACCATGAGGTCGGGAGTTCGAGACCAGCCTGGCCAATATGGTGAAATCCCATCTCTATTAAAAATACAAAAAATTAGCAGGGCGTGGTGTCAGGCGCCTGTAGTCCCAGCTACTCGGGAGGCTGAGACAGAAGAATGACTTGAACCCGGGAGGTGGAGGTTGCAGTGAGCCAAGATAGTGCCACTGCACTCCAACCTGGGTGACAGAGTGAAACTCCATCTCAAAAAAATAAAAAACAAATTATCTGAGCATAGTGGCTCCCACCTGTAGTCCTAACTACTCTGGAGGCTAAGGCAAGAGGATCACTTGAGCCCAGGAGTTTTTTTTTTTTTTTTTTTTTTTTTTGAGACAGAGTCTCACTCCGTCACCAGGCGCCAGGCTGGAGTGCAGTGGCGTGACCTCGGCTCACTGCAACCTCCGCCGCCCGGGTTCAAGCAATTCTCCTGCCTCAGTCTCCCAAGTAGCTGGGACTACAGGCGTGCGCCACCACGCCCAGGTAATTTTTTTGTATTTTTAGTAGAGACGGGGTTTCACCATGTTGACCAGGATGGTCTCGATCTCTTGACCTCGTGATCCGCCCGCCTCGGCCTCCCAAAGTGCTGGGATTACAGGCATGAGCCACCGCGCCCGGCCGAGCCCAGGAGTTTTTGAAGCTACAGTGAGTTGTGATCCAGACACTGTACTACAGCCTGGGCAAGAGCAAGACTCTGTCAAAAAAAAAAAAGAGAGAGAGAAAGAAAAGAAAGAAAGAGAAAGAAAGAAAGAGAGAAAGAAAGAAGAAAGAAAGAAAGAAAGAAAGAAAGAAAGAAAGAAAGAAAGAAAGAAAGAAAGAAAGAAAGAAAGAAAGGAAAGAAAGAAAGAGAGAAAGAAAGCCCGTCATTTGTGACAACATGGATTAACCTGGATGAAGGACACTACATTAAGTGAAATAAACCAGGCACAGAAAGATAAATACTGCATAATCTCACTCATATGTGGAACCTAAAAACATTGAACTCATAGAGGCAGAGAGTAGACCAGGTGTGGTGTCTCATGCTGGTAATCCCAACATTGTGGGAGCCCAAGGCGGGCAGATCACTTGAGGTCAGGAGTTCGAGACCAGCCTGACCAACATGGTGAAACCCTGCCTCCACTAAAAAAATACAAAAATGGCCAGGTGCAGTGACTAATGCCTGTAATCCCACCACTTTGGGAGGCTGAGATGGGCAGGTCACCTGTGGTCAGGAGTTCAAGACCAGCCTGGCCAACATGGTGAAACCCTGTCTCTACTAAAAATACAAAAATTAGCTGGGAGTGGTAGCAGGCACCTGTAATCCCAACTACTCAGGAAGCTGAGGCAGGGAGAATTGCTTGAACCCAGAAGGCGAAGGTTGCAGTGAGCCAAGATCATGCCACTGTACTTCAGCCTGGGCAAGAGAGCAAGACACCGTATCCCCCTCAAAAAAGTATTATCCAGGTGTGATGGCATGCACCTGTAATCCCAGCTACTCAGGAGGCTGAGGCAGGAGAATCACTTGAACCCGGGAGGCAGAGATTACAGTGAGCCAAGATCATGCAGCTGTACTCCAGCTTGGGTGACAGAGCGAGACTCCATCTCAAACAAACAAACAAATAAATAAATTTTTAAAATAAAAATAAAAAAGATTCTGTGGGGTAGGCTAAAAGGCACTGAGGCATGAAGCTGAAGAATTGTTTTCCAGTTAGAAATGAGTGTCATGTCACAGTGGCTGATGCCTGTAATTCCACTGCTTTGAAGGCTGAGGTGGGAGGATCACTTGAGGCCTCCAGGGAGCTTGAGACCAGCCTGGGCAACACAGTGAGACTCTGTCTACAAATAAGAATAAGAAAAGGAAGATGAAGAAAAAAGAAGAAGGAGAAAGAAGAGAAGTGAGTGCCACAGTTCTTCCCTTGTGAGGGGAAAATAAACACCAAGGGAAGCCAAGCTGCAGGCACAGGAAGAGAGTGGGGGGCCTGGGTGTGAAATTGAAGCTGCACAGGGCCAGAGCGTGTGGGCAGGGTCTCAGCAGGCAGGGCACACGGAGGGCTCACGGAGGCTGTGCAGTCTCACCTGGGAAGCCAGCAGGCCCAGCTGCCCTGCTGAGAGAGCACCTAAGGAGGCTGTCCTCTTCAACCTCAATGCCCTTCCCAAATCTGACCGCAAGCCCTGTCCTAAATTATTCATGCTGTGAGCTGTGAGTAGAGCTTCCAGAAGCTTCTGGATGTAAAACTTAGGACATTTAGCTGTCTTTCCCAGGGCTGTTTCTCCAGCTTCAACAGTGCTACCCTGGGACTGAACAGCTGGGGAGATTTGCCAAGCTTTTCACCTCTGGCAGCTGGCCAGTAACCTTGAGCTACTGGGCTTCGATTCATTTCAGCAATCTTTTATTGAGGAATGCTATGTCCTGGTCAGAGTTCTGGGTTCTGTCAGGAACGCAGAAGTGAACCCAATCAGGTCCCTGTCCTTGAGGATTCACAGGATGGTAGAGGTGGCAGGCACTTAAAAATTATTTCCTTCCACAACGTCCTCCAGGTCTGCTGAGTGCTCCCCACCACTCTATCTCGTTTCACCAACTGCAAGCCACTACTCATTCCCTCTAGAAGCAAATGCCTAGTAAGGTCCTCTTTGGGGCCTGAAGGGGCAACTTTTCACAAAAAGAACATTTAAGAGATTCTACTCATGAAAAAAGAAAAAAAAAAAAACATTTAGTTTTGTACTGGTGGTTCAAAAATGAATCACACAGGCCAGGGATGGTGGCTCACACCTGTAATCTCAGCACTTTGGGAGGCCAAGGCAGGCGGATCATGATGTCAGGAGTTCGAGACCAGCCTGACCAACATGGTGAAACCCCGTCTCTACAAAAAAT
Source organism: Alouatta palliata (assembly GCA_004027835.1). NCBI lineage: Eukaryota > Metazoa > Chordata > Mammalia > Primates > Atelidae > Alouatta > Alouatta palliata. The sequence continues at coordinate 7,171 of PVKV010041434.1, read as the reverse complement.
ATAAAAATTAGCTGAGCATGGTGGCATGCGCCTATAATCCCAGCTACTTGGGAGGCTGAGGCAGAAGAATCGCTTGAACCCAGGAGGCGGAGGTTGCAGTGAGCTGAAATTGCGCCACTGCACTCTAGCTCGGGAAACAGAGCAACACTCCATCTTAAAAACTAAGATAAAATAAAATAAAATAAAATAAAATAAAATGAAATATCTGAGACCTGTCTCAAATTTTCAGGGGTCACACTTCAATATTGGCTTTTCCCTCTGCGACTGCCCTCCATCTCAACCTGTTCCATATGACCCTCTGGACTCAAGACAGGTCCAGCCACACAGGTGTCGGGTTGAAGGTGAAATATGAGCTTGAGTAGAGGCTGAAGCTCTGTGTAGGTAGCACTGTCAAACAGAAGAAATAGCACAGAATCCACAAACTAGGAGGGACTTTGAAGATCTCCAAGCTCTGCCTAGAACATTCTTCCCCCACCTTTCCCTAGTTGATCTCGTTCATCCATACACACTGATGACGTCCAGATTTGTTTTTATTTTATTTTATTTTTAAATGGAGTCTCACTCTGTTATCCAGGTTGGAGTGCAGTGGTGCAATGTCAGCTCACTGCAAACTTCGCCTCCCGGGTTCAAGCGATTCTCCTGTCTTATCCTCCCTAGAAGCTGGCACTACAGGCACCCGCCACCACGCCTGGCTAATTTTTTTTTTGAGATGGAGTCTTGCTCTGCCACCAGACTGGAGTTGCAGCTTACTGCAACCTCTGCCTCCTGGGTTTAAGCAATTCTCATGCCTCAGCCTCCTGAGAAGCTGGGATTACAGGCACCTGCCACCACACCCAGCTAATTTTTGTATTTTTAGTAGAGAAGGGGTTTCACCATGTTGGCCAGGATGGTACTGATCTCCTGATCTCGTGATCCGCCCACCTTGGCCTCCCAAAGTGCTAGTATTATAGGTGTGAGCCACTGTACCAGGCCAATTTTTTGCATTTTTAGTAGAGATGGGGTTTCCATGTTGACCAGGCTGATCTCGAACTCCTGACCTCAGGTGATCAGCCCACCTCGGCCTCCCAAAGTGCTGGGATTACAGGTATGAACCACCACGCCTGGTGACATCCAGATTTGAATTTTCTCTGTACCTACAGCTCTCATCTCTCTTCTCCCAGCTCCAGACTCATATTCAACTGCCTCCTTCTCTATCTGCTTGTCTAATATGCATCTCAAAATCTAAATGTTCCACACACTCTTGATATCTGGCTTCTAACGCTGATAAAACTGTTTGTCTCCCAGTTTTTACCATCTCAGAAAATGGGTTGACCATCTACCCAGGTACTCAAGTCTGAGATTTAGAAGTCATTCTTTTCTTTTCTTTTCTTTTTCTTTGTTCTTTCTTCCTTTTTTTTTTTTTTTTTAGACAGTTTCTCTCTTGTTGCCCAGGCTGGAGTGCAATGACACCATCTCAGCTCACTATAACCTCCGCCTCCCAGGTTCAAGCAATTCTTCTGTCTCAGCTTCTCGAGTAGCTGGGATTACAGGTGCATGCTACCATGCCTGGCTAATTTTTGTATTTTTAGTAGAGACAGGGTTTCATCACATTGGTCAGGCTGGTCTTCAACTCCTGACCTCAGGTGATCTGCCCTCCTGGCCTCCCAAAGTGCCAAGATTACAGGCATGAGCCACCGCGCCCAGCCAGAAGTCATTCTTGATTTTTCTTTCTCTCATTCCCAATTTTTCTTTCTCTCATTCCCTTCATCCTTATCGACCAGTTCTGACAAACTACCTCCATAATATATCCTGAAATCATCCACTTCTTCTACCTTGCTGTCACCATCTTTGTCCAAGCACTGCCATAGCTCACCTGGACAATTGCACCAGCCTTCTGAATGGTCTCCTATTTCCACTGGAAATAGGAGTTCTCCCTCCCCCATTTCAGTCCATACTGCAGCCAAGAGTGAATCATTTAAAACATAAATCATGTCACCTACACAATTCCAATATTCATTTAGACTAAAATATACACTCTTTACAATGGACCATAATGTTCAACATGAGCTAATCCATGCTCCAGGACCCCCTTGCTCACTGGATTCTAGCAAATCAGACCTTCTTTCTCTTCCTCTAATAAGTGAATTTCCTTCCCACCTTGGGGCTCTGCAAAGCTGTTCTGATTGCTTTGAATTTCCTAAAATCTTCGCATGATTGGTGCCTTTTTCATCACCTAAAATTCATCTGAGAAGTTACTTCTCAAAGAGGCACTTTTTGACCACCCATCTAAAGTAGCCTTTTCCTTTAAGCCTTGCTTTATTTTCTTCATAACCTTAATTGCTTTGTCATTATGTGGCTCATTTGTTTACCTGTTTATTTTCTGTCTAATGCAGTTATTAATCAGTGCTAGGAGGAAGAATAAAACAGAAAAACATGACACTGGGTGTTACTATTTTATTCTATTTTATTTTTTGAAACAGGGTCTCACTCTGTTGCCCAGGTTGGAATGCAATGATGCAATCACAGCACACCGCAGCCTCGACCTCCCAGACCCAAACAATCCTCCCACCTCAGCCTCCCAAGAACTTGGGACCATGGACATGTGCCACGATGCCTGGCTAATTATTTTATTTTTGTAAAGATGGGGTCTCCCTATGCTGCCCAAGCTGGTCTTGAACTCCTGGGCTCAAGTGACGCTCCTGTCTTGGCCTCTCACAGTACTGGGATTACAGGCATTAGCCACTGCCCCCAACCAAAGCTACTATTTCATTATTATTATTATTATTATTATTTTGAGATGGAGTCTCGCTCTGTCACTCAGGTTGGAGTACAGTGGCATGATCTTGACCCCCAACCCCCACCTCCCTGGTTCAAGTGATTCTCCTGCCTCAGCCTCCCAAGTAGCTCAGAGTACAGACACCCACTACCATGCCCGGCTAATTTTTGTATTTTTAATAGAGACAGGGTTTCACCATGTTGGTCAGGCTGGTCTCAAACTCCTAACCTCTGGTGATCCACCCACCTTGGCCGCCCAAAGTGCTGGGATTACAGGCATGAGCCACCATGCCTGGCCCAGAACTACTATTTTAAATAGGATAGTGTGGTCTGAGAATGCCACAATGAGGAGGTGATATTTGAGCAGACACCTGAACATAGGAAAAGCAGAAACCCTGCGAACATGTAGAATGGTGCTGTCCTGCAGAAATACAATATGAGTCACATGTGTAATTTTATTTTATTTTATTTTTATTATTATTTTTTGAGATGGAATCTCAGTCTGTTGCCCAGGCTGTAGTGCAATGGTGTCTCGACTCACTGCAATCTCTGCCTCCCAGGTTCAAACGATTCTCCTGCCTCAGCCTTCTAAGTAACTGGGATTACAGGCACCTGTCACCATGCCCGGCTAATTTTTGTATTTTCAGTAGAGACGGGGTGTTACCATGTTGATGATACTAATCTCGAACTCCTGACCTCAAGTGATCCACCCGCGACCTCCCAAACTGCTGGGATTACAGGCATGAGCCACCATGACCAGCCCACATGTGTAATTTTAAATTTCCTAGAGCCGGGCACAGTGGCTCACAGCACTTTAGGAGGCCGAGGCAGGCAGATCACGAGGTCAGGAGATTGAGACCAGCCTGGCTAACACGATGAAACCCCACCTCTGCTAAAAATACAAAAATTTAGCCAGGCATGCCTGTATTCCCAGCTACTCTGGAGGCTGAGGCAGGAGAATCGCTTGAACCCAAGAGGTGGAGGTTGCAGTGAGCTGAGATCATGCCACTGAACTCCAGCCTGGGCGACAGAGTGACACTCCATCTCAAAAAAATGAACTCTCAGCATATTCAGTCCTTACAGCAACCCTATGTGTCCAACATATCCAAAATATTATCATCTCAAAATGTAACCAATATTTAAAAATTTTAAGTTCTTTTTTGTGATCAAAACTCTCAAAATCTGGTGTGCATTTTAGCCAGGTGCAGTGGCTCATACCTGTAATCCCAGCACTTTGAGAGGCCAAGGGGGCGGATTGCTTGAGGTCAGGAGTTCCAGACCAGCCTGGCCAACATGGTGAAATCCCGTCTCTACTATAAATACAAAAATTAGCCGGGTATGGTGGTGCACACCTATAATCCCAGCTACTTGGGAAGCTGAGGCATGAGAATGGCTGGAACCCAGAAGGCAGAGGTTGCAGTGACCTGAGATCTCACCACTGCACTCCAGTCTGGATGACAGATCAAGATTGTCTCAAAAAACAACAACAACAAAATCTGGTGTGCATTTCCCACTTCTGGCACGCCTCAATTCAGAGTAGCTAGTGTGGCTAGTAGCTTTGGTATTGGACAGGGAGGAAGAGTGTTTCAGGCAAATTAAGTAGCAAGTGCCAAAGTGCCAAGGCAGGAGTGGAAAAAATAGGATTCGGTTTTGTGCATTTGAAGAGAACCAGTAGGACATAAAGGAGTGAGGGTTGAGTAGAGTAGGAGAAGGTGAGGCTGGCTGGAGAAAAAGGTAGGAGCTAAATCCTGGGAGGCCTTGTACAAAGCAGTTGGGGAATTTTTCTAACTGTAATTGGGAAACCACGAAATGGTTCTGAGCAAGAGACATGCTAAGTTCCCTTGTGACATGAAATGCAGTGATGCTGGTTATCATTATAGTGTTTCTAATTAAAGGCAAGGCAGTTATGGGGCCTCAGATCCTTCTTCCACTGCACAAGGAACTCCGCTTTCTCTGCGGTTTCCCACTTTGTAGACCAGAGGACCAGAGGCCCAGAGACAAAGAGGGCCTGGATCAGAAAGCGCAGCAGGTCTTTTTTTTTTTTTTTTTCTTTGAGACAGAGTCTTGCTCTGTTGCCCAGGCTGAAGAGCAGTGGCATGATTTTGGCTCACTGCAACCTCCACCTCTTGGGGGTTCAAGCAATTCTCATGCCTCAGCCTCCTGAGTAGCTGAGATTACAGGCGTCTGCCACCATGCCTGGCTAATTTTTGTATTTTTAGTAGAGATGGGGTTTCACCATGCTGTCCAGGCTGGTCTCGAACTCCTGACCTCCAATGATCTGCCTGCCTCATCCTCCCAGAGTGCTGGGATTACAGGCGTGAGCCACTGTGCCTGAACAAAACAACAAATAAATAAAATAGCATAAATTAGCGGGGCATGGTGGCATGCGCCTGTAATCCCAGCTACTCAGGAAGCTGAAACAGGAGAATTGCTTAAACACGGGAGGCAGAGGTTGCAGTGAGCTGAAATCGTGACACTGCACTCCAGCCTAGGTGACAGAGTGAGACCCTGTCCCAAAACAAACAAAAAATGCTGCAACAAATCTTCTAAATCCATTTTTTTGTTAAGACTTCTTTTAGTTTTTTTGTCTCAACATGCGTTTGCTATTATTTCTTTAGATTCTATTTCTAGAGGTCATCTTTGGCTACTTTAAATAGTAAATTTATCTAATGCTAAGTAGGTTGTTCTGGGGTGGGAAAGGCTCCCATTTAAGTATTTTATAATACCTACTGTCTTCAGCATGCAAAACAATCTCTTCTTAAATTTGAAAGTTCTGCTTCATATCATAAATAATGATGTATTCCCCTGAACATATGGCATTGCAACTCATCAGTGGCAGAGATTCTTGACTGGCCGCCGGGTGCAGTGAACCGTAAGGACTGAGAGGGTTAGAACGACACATAAAAGTGTGGGCCCTCCAACTCGTGGTATAGTAGGGAAACAAGAGGGGAACATAAACAATAATCCACATTATACAAAGAGAATTGCTCCGGTCCAGACTTCCTACTCCGATGTCCTGGAGCACTTACTCTCTAGGATGGCAAGAAGATAACCTAAGATTGGCTGGTTGGATGTGTTTACTCTTTGGATCACAAAATGAGGGAACAGCTCCAGATACGTTAGCAAGAGAGAGTCTAAATTATTCCATTAGGCTGGTGGCCAGAGTCTATCTCCTCTCCAAAAGCCCGCTGCATACCTTCATTTAGTAAACATTTACCTGCTTCTGTTCCATGTCAGATGTTGGGGAGGTGATGGAATCCTTGCATTGCAGTGCTCAGTAATGTATATTAATTGATAAAGTATCAGGTAGCAAAAGGTAGAATATTCTAGTGTTTGCCTTAAAAAAAAAACTGAGCTGAAAACTGATACATTTTGTTTGTTCCTCATACGTTTATTGTTTTTTTTTATTTTAACTAAAAACATTTTTTTTGAGACAGAGTCTTGCTCCGCTGCCCAGGCTAGAGTGTAGTGACGCGATCTCAGCTCACTGCAACCTATGCCTCCCGGGTTCGAGTGATTCTCCTGCCTCAGCCTCCTGAGAAGCTGGGATTCCACGTGCCCGCCACCATGCCCAGCTGATTTTCATATAAATTTTTTTTGTTGTTGTTTTGAGACGGAGTTTCGCTTCTGTTGCCCAGGCTGGAGTATAATGGCATGATCTCGGCTCACTGCAACCTCCACTTCCCAGGTTCAAGTGATTCTCCTGCCTCAGCCTCCTGAGTAGTTGGGATTACAGGCATTCACCAGCATGCCTGGCTAATTTTTTAAATTTAGTACAGATGGGATTTTATCATGTTAGTCAGGCTGATCTCAAACTCCCGACCTTAGGTGACCCACCCAGCTTGGCCTCCCAAAGTGCTAGGATTACAGGGGTGTGCCACTGCATCTGGCCTAACAAACTTTTTTTAGTGAGGTATAATTTACACACAAGAACTTTTGGGGGCAATTAAGGGTCTAGTTAGACGAGTTTTGGGATTATAGTCACCAGTGAAACACAGAACATATTCATTTCCTCAAAAAGTTCCTTCATTGGCTGGGCGCGGTGCCTAATGCCTGTAATCCCAGCACTTTGGGAAGCCAAGGTGGGTGGATCATGAGGTCAGGAGTTCGAGACCAGCCTGGCCAACATGGTGAAACCGCATCTCTACTAAAAATACGAAAAATTAGCCAAGCATAGTAGTGAACACCTATAATCTCAGCTACTCAAGAGGTTGAGGTGCCGGGCGCGGTGGCTCACGCCTGTAATCCCAGCACTTTGGGAGGCCGAGGCGGGTGGATCACGAGGTCAAGAGATCGAGACCATCCTGGTCAACATGGTAAAACCCCGTCTCTACTAAAAATACAAAAATTAGCTGGGCATGGTGGCACGTGCCTGTAGTCCCAGCTACTCGGGAGGCTGAGGCAGGAGAATTGCTTG
>PVKV010041433.1:0-11450 GCA_004027835.1 Alouatta palliata | reverse complement strand
AGCAATTCTCCTGCCTCAGCCTCCCGAGTAGCTGGGACTACAGGCACGTGCCACCATGCCCAGCTAATTTTTGTATTTTTAGTAGAGACGGGGTTTCACCACGTTGACCAGGATGGTCTCAATCTCTTGACCTCGTGATCCACCCGCCTCGGCCTCCCAAAGTGCTGGGATTACAGGCGTGAGCCACCGCGCCCGGCCACAAGCCAAGAATTCTAAGTGGATTCATGAGCCACGCCACCCAGCCTCGGGCCCTCCCTCTGCAGCCGTCCGAGGTCACAGAGCCAGGATCGGTCTTTTGGCTTCGCACCAAGGGCTGCTGTCCCCTGACACGTTGTCTGTGCTCTTGCTGGGCGGGGAGGCTGCCTTGTGTCCCCGTTCTGGACAAGCCAGCGCCCACCCACCCAGTGCTGAGAGTGGCATGAGGGTCCCCTGAGCACCCTCTGTGTAAGCACTTTCCAGAGCTTAGAGCTCCAGTGAAAGTGGGGGTGGGTGCAGCACAGTCCCAGCAAGCCCCAGGCACACTCCTCTGTGGCTCCCACCCAAGTGCCCATTCGGTCTGCACGCTGCCCTGACCGGACGCTGAGGCCCGGCCTGCCACGACTGGCCCTGCCACTGAAACGACCGAGGTGATCTCTAGTCCCTCAGCCTGGAGCAGCAGACGAGGCTGGAGTCGGCGGGGGAAACGAGGAACCCTGCCTTTCTGTGAATGGGGCGCCCACCGGACAGGAACAGCCAGTCCCGGCCCACCCACCTCGCCTGACCGGGCGCTGCGCTGGGGGTGCCCCAGGCCTGGCTTCAGGTATTTCTGTGAGGGGAGGGGTAGAAAGCCCAGGTGCTCCTTCTCACCATCCCCTCCCAACCGCTGGGGAAGTCACTGACCATGGACACATCTGTGGAGTCAGGGGCCAGGTGGCTTGGGCGGTGGCTTGCGTGCTCCTACAAAAGATGTTAGCAGTGTTAGCTCAGGCAGTGAGGGGGCCGGGCCGCTTTTGCCTGTTCACATAGGGACGGCCCAGGCCATCACCTTGCTTTCCCCTCCACCCTCAATTCTGTGAGGAGCTGACAGGTGAGCATCACCTCAAGAACGGTGGAGGTCAGTAAATGGAGCTGTTTCCTCATCTGCTTGGGGGCCAGGGCTGGGGGAGTTTGAGATAACGTGTCTGCCAACCTCAGCTAAAATGAAACACAGATGTCACCTTCCAGCCAACCCTGGGCCTACAGAGCCAGGCACAGCTTCGCCAGAAGAGACAAAAATCCATCATCCAACATTCACAGAAAACACGCCCGGACCTTGGGTTTGTTCTCTGATTTGTGTTCAACAGGTGGTAAAACTTGCAAGGGTAGATGAGTGTTTGCAAGCATCTTCCCTGGCCATTGAGAACTAGAGACAGGGAGCCGGCCACCCCCAGAGGGAGCTCGGGAGCTGAAGGGCCACTCCCGTCTGGAGCCACTGCAGGCGGGGATGGGCAGGGCAGCTGCAGACTGCCGGAGATATGCCTGTCAGGCCCCTGGAATATACCACAGACCCTGCTTCTTAAAGTGCAATGAGCCCCAAGGGCTGTCTGGTGTGGGGCCCTCTGTACCCCACTAGCTCTTGCCTGGGGTGCCTCGTGTCAGGCTTCCTGGACACAGAGGCCACGGCCTAGACATGCAAGTTTGCTGTGCTGGGGGGCAGAGGTGGGCAGAAGAGCTTTTCCTGGGGCAGTGAGAAGGCCGGGCCAGGGTGGTGGTGGGTGACAGGCTGGCATGGCACCTCTGGGCTGGTCAGGACCAGGAAAGATGCCACTTCGAGGGGACCAGCAGACCGCCACTCCTTCAAGTGCCCCACCCTGCCACATCTCCATCCACACCCCTGCTGGTGGCCTCCATGTCTGGGACAGAACGATTCAACACCAAACACATCAACCCCAAGCCAAGTGCACCTGGCACTTTCCAGCTGTCCCCAGCTCCCCAGCAAGCACCCCCACACACACTCACACGCGCGCACACATCCCACACACACACTCAAGTAGTGTTTCAATCGCAATGGCCTGTGTTCTGGGGCAGCCCAGGCTCCGGCCTGCTGTGCCATCTCCCTGGCTCTCCCCAGCAAGGGCTCAAACTCTCTTCCTGGGAAAAGGGGGGATCTGGTGCTTAGACCTCAGTGGGTGAGTGGGACCCAAGCAGGCTCTCAGGCCACAGCTGCAGGCATCCTGGTTTTGCTGCCACAAAGACGAGGGCCACCTCCACCTGTGTGCCTCCCTCCCAGCAGAGGCAGGCGCAGAGTGGAATCTTGAGGTCTGTAGTTTTCTTTCTGTGGTTTCTTCCTTTTTCTTTTAATTAGTGGAAGGGTTTTTCCATTTTTCCTCCTAGTTTCCTTTGTTTGCGAGGGAATATATGGGGGGAGCCCCACTCTCTGCGCTCAGGCACAAAGCTGTCCTCCACTGTTCTCATCTGCAGGGCCAGCACCCTCAGCAGGTACCTAGTGGTGGCAGAGTGGTGGCCTACATGTTCCTAAGGAGGCCGCCAGCCAGGCTGCACCCCTACCTTGGGGGGGTGTGCACAGATACGGAAGGTGGGAAGAGACGGACCAAAAGAAAGTGTTCTCTTCTCTTCGGGGGTTGCCAGCCCGCCCTGGAGCAGGCCTGAATCTTGGAGCATCCTCCTCCCTGGCAAGGGCCAGGGCACTGTCCTGACCATGGGCTCTGTACAAGCAAGGGGAGGCGCCCTGAGGCTAGTGTGTGCAGCCAGGTGGGGTGGTGGTCCAAGGAACAGAGGGGGGGCACTGGGGCCACTGCCTCCTAGTTCAGTCCTCAAAGGAGTCCAAGTCAAAGGACAGGGCCTCATGACTGCTGCCTGCAGCCAGCCCAGGTCTGCAGCGCCAGGCCCAGGGCACCTGCCAGCCTGGCCGGTGGTACCATTGGCTGGTACTCCCACGGAGGTCTTGAGAAGGTGATGGGAGGGCCACTGGCCCCTGCCCCTGCCCCCAGTGGACTTGGTTTTGTTCAGGGCCAAACGCCACCCCGACGGAGAGAGGACTGGTTCTCCTGAAGCCCCAGACCTTGGTGGCTCACAGCGTGTGTTCGGCTTGAAGCTGGGAGGGAAGCAGTGGCTGCATTGGAGACTGGGGGGTAGGTGGAGGTGACTGGGGGGGTGACGGCTGACTTGTGACAGGCGTGGAAGTGAGGAAGGGGACGGTGGAAGCCACAGCAGAGGGGGAGCTGGGCCTGGCGCCGGGGGGCTCGGTGATGGGCCGATTGTAGAAGAAGAAGGGGCACTGCTGGATGAAGAGTTCAATGATTGTCTGGTAGGTGCGCGTGGCTGTGAGGGCGTCCATGGTGCTGAAGTCAGGTCTCATCAAGGTGGGCCAGAAGCAGATGGAGAGGTTCTCGCTGGTCATGAGATTCACCTTGTTGTTGTGGCTGACCCTGCAGGTGACACCAAACTCAACAGTCAGAACTGAGCAGGCCCTGCCTGGCTCTGGGCACTCATGGTCTTCAGCACCCAGGCCGAGCCCCGCCTGCACACCCTCAGCCAGAGCAGAAAAGGCCATGCATAGCTCTCTCTGCCCTGCCCTGTCCAGAAGGCTGCACCCTCAGTGCCCTCTCCCCTCCAGCCCAGCTCCGCCACATGGCCAGCCTCGGAGAGGCTGCCTGGAGTCCCCCAAGCCCCTGTGGGTGGATGGACCACCTCAGGGATTCACTCTGCAGCCAGCCAAGGTGGTGTCGGTGCTCCAGCTGTGCCGAGGGAGGGAGGCTGAGTACCCTAAGCCAGAGCGCCATCAGATGCCACCTGGCCAGCAGCCCTCCTCCAGGCACACGCAAGCTCGGGAACAGCCACACGGCCTCCTGCCTGCAGTGTGCTCTCGGCCGGAGGCTGGCTCTCTCCTGCAGGACACCTTTCGAGGTGCAGGGTCCTGGCCCTCCCCAGCTGGGAACGTGAATGCTGAGAGAGGACTTTTGGGGGCTCTGAGGTGTTTTTGATTCAGAAGAAGATTGCTGGAGCAACAGCACCAACCAGAGGATCTTCTTTCTCTGCCAGCTTTGGGGCACAGGCTGTACAGGAAGCCCCACGGCCCCGCTGGAGCTAAGTGCACTGTCTGGTGTTGGGCAGGTCTGGGGCCACGTGGGCCTCCCTCAGATAGGAGCAGGAAGGAGGCCTGAGGATGGGCGAGCAGCAGAGGCTCTGGGCGCTGAGCCCAGAGGGCCCCACGGGAGGCCAGCCAGCAGCCCCTCCAGTCCAGGGCCCGATGCTGCTACTGGCTTGAGGACAGAGCCTTGTTCTGTGATGTACGGTCCCCTGGCTGTCCATTTTCAGAAGGAAAAACCACCCGGAAGGCCCTGTGACTTACTTGTTTAGGTGAGAGATGACATACTTGAAGACTTCGTGGTTTTCCTTTGGAAATTTCTTTAATACCTCCTTGAGGGCATGCAGCTTCTGCTCCCGGTCATTGATTTCTGAGGAGAGAGAAAACCAAAGCCCTTCATGGCCGAGGCTGGTGGCCCCCCCAGGGTGTGCTCTGCGATGGGCCTTCTCTGAGGGCAGCCCAGGGCTTTCAGATGACACCGACCCCACTCCTTCCCCTAAGCCTGTGCCCAAGGCTGGCACATCTGGCAGTGGCACTGGCCCAGGGGCCTGGCCCACCTCTGTGTCCCAGGCCCCCGCTGAGGGGCTGCACTGTATGCCTGGGGCTTCCTGGCCCCCACCACCAGAGACAGAACGATCGGAGAGGCTCCGCCATAAAGAACACCATTCTTTGCTCATCCGGTTGCCCCTGGAGACAGGCATCCCTATGCAGAAAGCCTGCTTGCTTCCTGACCAGATGGAGCTGGGCGGCCGCTGCCACCCACCCACGCCAACAGACCTTCGAGGGAGGGAGGCCGTCGTAAGACCAAGGCTCTGTCCTTTTCCTAGACATACAGGGACCCTCCACACATCCCCCTGTTGGAAGGGCTCATGGAAACAGTTCATCAAAGGAACTACGCACCCCTTTCACCAGCACCCACACTTTGCCCACTGTGGAATCCTAATGTCCTGGGAGAGGGAAACAACGGCCTCGAATCAGCTCGAGAGCCGCACCAGGCCCAGCTCAGTGAGTCTCACGATCATGTGAGGCAGGAACTCGTCACCCCATTTTGAGGATGAGGTGGCTGAGGTTAGAAGTTGCAGAGCTGGGCCTGGCTGCGAGGCCTGAGCCGTGGCCACTGGCCCGACATCCCGGAGTGGGTGTGGCCCACCTTGGCTGGGAAGGGCACCCGGCGAGGCACAACAGTTGGCTAAGACAGATTTCTCTGTGCACACAGAGTCCCTGTGGTTCCTTCTTGGACTCCAAGGCTCAGAAGCAGCACAGGAGGGTCTCACAAAGGAGATGGCCGCTATCTCATGACTGGAGGCCATGTGGGGGTGAAGAAGGGTCTGTTAAACCACCCATGGTTGGTAACAGGTTTGGGGGCACAGGCTCCTTTGAGATGGATGGTGGTGCCGTCCGTGATGAGACGCATGTCTACTATTCTGCCGATGAATCCGGAAGGGGTGCAGACTCCCTGAACCAGGTATTCTAAAGCTTGTGGCCTCCTAGTCACCTCTGCAGCAGGTGATGTGCCCAGAGGGTGAGCTGTGGGAGCTGCACAAGGACCCTGATGAGAGTGAGACCTGAAGGGCAGACAGAACGCCAACGGCAGCAGGCTGAGCAGGGAGGAAGTTCCTGTGGTGGTCTGGAGTCCAGATCCTGACTCAGGTGGCCCTGGGAACAAATCTGCCCTCTCATACCAACCGTGTCACCTTGGGCAAGTGGCACCTTAGGGTCAGTCTCCTTGTCTCTAAAAGGGGCTTTGGACAGTGCCTCCTTCATTTGGAGACACCCCGTAGTTAAATGAAGAGGTCACAGCTGGACACAAAATACGGGTACCTGGGAGGTGGTCTGACTCGCAGGAGCCTGTGGGAGGGAGGCTGCAGGGCTGGAAGGGGCAGCCTAACGAGGATGAATGAGACCAGGCACATCTGCGACCTCGAGTGTGACTTGAGAGCAGTGTTTTGGTAACATCTGTCCGTCAGAAATGACTGACAAAGTCCTGGGAGCTAGCTATTGGGCTATGAGCAGCTTAATTTCTCTCAATCCAAGGTTTATTTTAAGGTCTCCACCTCAAGGGCACACTCTTTTTTTTTTCCTGTCGCCCAGGCAGGAGTGCAGTGGTGTGATCTCAGCTCACTACAGCCTCCGCCTCCTGGATTCAAGCGATTCTCCTGCCTCAGCCTCCCAAGTAGCTGAGATTACAGGTACACACCACCACGCCCAGCCAATTTTTGTATTTTTAGTAGAGACGGTGTTTCACCACGTTGGCCAGGCTGGTCTCAAACTCCTGACCTCAGGTGGTCCGCCTCCTCAGCCTCTCAAAGTGTTGGGATTACAGGCGTGAGCCACTGCACCCGGCCATGAGCATACCCTTTTCTATGACCCTGAGTCTTCAAACAATTCATTGCCATGTTACAATAAACTGCTTACATAAAAAAAGTAACCTGCTGTAGGGAGGACCGGAGACTATTAGAAAACACAGGCGGCACATGTGTGGCGCAGAGCGTCACTTCATAAAACCATCATGCCCCCTTCCAGCTGCTAGCTTGGCACAGGAGGACACGGGTCTCTCCGAAGGTACCTGCACAACCAAAACACAGCTGTGTTTGTCTTAATTAGGCATCGAGTGGCAGCACCTTTACATAAGAGCTGGGTCTCACTCCATCCTCTGGCTGGAGGCAGGAAATGGGGCTGGCAAAGCCTAGGTCTGCCAGGGACATATTCTCTCCTTCCTATCTGACAAGCAGCGAGAAGGGTGGCTTTGTTTCTTCCTTAGGGGGTGAGGAGAGGCAGGGGTAGGAGTTACAGAGCCTGCTTTGATAATAATTTAGGGACAGGCTGGGCGCGGTGGCGCACACCTGTAAACCCAGCACTTTGGGAGGCTGAGGTGGGCGGATCACTTGAGGTCAGGTGTTCAAGACCAGCCTGGCCAACATGGCGAAACCCTGTCTCTACTAAAAATACAAAAATTAGCTGGGTGTGGTGGCATGCGCCTGTAATCCCAGCTACTTGGGAGGCTGAGGCAGAAGGATCACTTGACCAGGAAATGGAGGTTGCAGCCTGGGTGACAGAGCGAGACTCTGTCTCAAAAAGAAAAAGAGGCCGGGCGCGGTGGCTCACGCCTGTAATCCCAGCACTTTGGGAGGCCAAAGCGGGTGGATCACGAGGTCAAGAGATCGAGACCACCCTGGTCAACATGGTGAAACCCCGTCTCTACTAAAAATACAAAAATTAGCTGGGCATGGTGGCACGTGCCTGTGGTCCCAGCTACTCGGGAGGCTGAGGCAGGAGAATTGCTGGAACCCAGGAGGCGGAGGTTGCGGTGAGCTGAGATCGCGACATTGCACGCCAGCCTGGGTAACAAGAGCAAAACTCCATCTCCAAAAAAAAAAAAAGAAAAAGAAAATTAGAGGCCGCCCCCTAGAATCCCAGTCTCCTCTTGCATGTGCACCTCAGCCGAGCACCTGCTGAGGAGCCGGTGGCTTGTCTCCTGGCCTGCTCCCCTCCCCACTGGCTGCCTGGTCCAGGTACTCCCATGTACTGAGCAGCACCAGGAGCTCACTGGGCAGAGGTGAAGGAGGGTGAGAGGCCCTTCCACTCAAGTCCGGCTCATACTAAAAGCAAGGCCAACCTTGTCAACATCCTTTTGACTCAGCCATATTCACCTCTTCCCTTAAGCAAAGCTTGCCCTCACCCCACCAGGGCCTCTCTGCCGAGGGACCTTCTCCAGGCTCTGGCCGAAGCCTCTCCACGTGGCAAAGGCACCAGCGGCTGCTTAGATTTGGGCGCTGCCCGAGTGCTGGCAGGACAGCCTCACGGCGTTCTTCCAGCAGCCCTGACCGCAGACCTGTGTGGAAGGTGGGACTGGGTGTTACCCATATGGTGGCTGAGAACCCACTCCAGAGGCCAAGCAAAAGCCACAAGGCTGGTGATGGTGAAGATGGATGGGACCCTGTCTTCCAGCTCAGCCCATCTGCTCTGGGTCCCCCAGTCCCCACCTCCCTGCATGTGGCAAAGCCCTCTCTGACTGCAGTAATCCTCTGACAAGAAAGGGGATGGGGGAGGCCCTCCAGGGTGGTAGCTTCACCAGCTAGGACATCATACTTTTTATCTATACCCACCCTTCCCTGACCCAGGACTGGGGGGTACCAGCAATGTCTGTGCCTGTGTGGCATTTTCAGTTGCCCTGGTTCAAACCAGGCACAGGTTCCTTCGACAGTCCTCAGTGAGGGAGGAGGTGACTCTGACCCAGAGGCAGGTGGGCCTGAAAGGGGCTGGGCTGATCACATGGGACAGGTGAGGCTGCGTGGTGACAGCGCCCCATTCTTGCCTCATCAGACAATGCGAACTGTTTCATTCTCGGATTTGGGAGGACCCCTCCTCCTTGGGTCATTGGTTGGTTCGCAGTGGGTGGGGAGGAGCAGATGTCTGCTGGGCCCACTCCTGCCCAGCACCATTTCACATGGCTAGGGATGCAGTGGAGAACAAAATCAAATTCCCTGCTGATTACGGTCTAGTGGAATGAGGGGAAGGACCCAGCGGGTCCCTCCCTCGTCCAGGAGCTCTGGACCGGCTCCTCGAGGCCTTCCTGGCCCAGCCCCCATCTCCCTCCTGACTACCATCCTGGTCCCCAGGAGTTCACGGGTCCAGCCTGGGTGTGGTCAAGCACAGACTCCCACGGCCCTGAGCCAGAAGCCTGGGGAACAAGCTGCTGGCCAAGCGCCAGCCCACCCCGTGCACCCTGGACATCATTTGTCCTGTGGTGCTGCCGCAGGCCGGGGCCACAGTCTGTGTGGACCTGGGTCACAGGGCAGCAGCGCACTCAGGGGAGCCACTCACCATCTTCAGTGGAGCCCTGATCTACAGGGCTCTGCAGCTTCAACAGGGGGCCGGCCACCCGGCCAGGTGTCTACACTGGCCAAAGAAACAGCAGGGGCAATGGGCTCCCTGGGTCCCTGCTGGGACGTGGCTGTCAGGGCACCCAGCCCTGGGTGAGCTACTGCAACCCGGACCTGCCATGGTACAGGTGCCCAGGGTGGCCCCTCCCCATGCCTGGTGTGTGCTGGTTTGTGGACTCCCAGGTCCGCTCCTCCAGACTTTTGGTGTGACCTTCATCCCCTTCAGAGTCCTCCCCGGACCCAGACTGTGGAGGGCTGGTCCTCACATCCTTTGCTCCCTCAGCCTCCCCTTCGGGAGTAACAAGAGCAAACCATCTTGGTCCAGTATGAAGTCAGGGGTAGCCAGGAGTCCAGGGTGCGGGCTGGGAGAGACGGCGGCCTATGGAGGAGATGCGGGCTCCACACTGCACTTGCCCTCTGCTTGGCTCAGCTCCTGGTGGCTCTGCTCTTGCTTAGGGGGTGTGGACTGGGAGCAGCGCCTGCTGCTTAGGGCCCCAGCAGCACCTATTCCTGGGACATCATATTTTTGAACTTAAGGGTCAGTCGACTGAGACAGCAAGAAATGTCCAGGGGAGGCATTTTTGGGCCAGTTGAACCAGACTGCCTGGACACAGACCCAGCAATTTAGTACAACTGAGGCCCCAAGAACTCAGAAGGAAGCAGAGGGGACAGCCAGCGGGCACAGGACCTTTACCGAGCAGCTTCCCCTCTCTCTTACAGCACAGACACACCAGGCCTCACACAGCCAGAACACTGATTCAAGGTCACACAAATTGGCGGCAGGGACCCTGTTTCCAAACAACATTCCTGCCCTGGCTGTGCCATGCCACTTGCCATCACTGGCACTCAGGCTGCCAACCAAGCTCTAGGCCCGGGTCTGCTGCTGCCAGCTCAGTGCCTGGAGGAAAGTCCCTGCTGGCCGCCGCTGACCACCTGCACGCCTGCATCACCAGGAAAGGGAAAGCCTGGCTCAAGGTCACAGCCCTGCCGTCATCATGCAGGCTCGTCCGGCCTCTGCTCTCCCTGCCCCGGGCCTCTCCCCGCCCCAGGTGGTAAACAACTCCAAGGCCAAGACCTCACTCTGTGGGGCCCAGAATGGAGAATCCAGGCTGTCCTTCCCTGGAAACGTGGCTTTGCCTGTCAGCAGGACCTGTTGAGTGTCCTGTCCCATCAGGCTGAGCTGGGGACCGCATACGTGTATCCATTGCCATCTCTCCCTGTGCACATGGGGCCTGGCTATCTGAAATTCATGACCCTGTGTGGGTGTGAGGAACACCCCCGTGCCCTCGGGCAGCTATCTGGACAGATGAAAGGAAGGCAGAATCCCCGAATCAGCAACATCCCAAGGCAGCTTGTGAACAGGAGCCCAGAGAGCAGCAGGGCCATCCCCTGGTGGCCTTGGCTGCGCTGATTATCTCGAGCCTAAACGGCCTCATCTGTCAAATGGAAAGGGCGAGACCAAGAGCCGGCATCCTGAACCATGCAGGGGTCACACATCCCCTTCGACAATCTCATGAAAATGGTCTCTCTCTAAATTAAGAAGACTGAGTTTTGTGAGCTGTTAAGGAAGTTAATGGGGACCCTGGAGCCACAGGTCCTTTGCCCATGACCCTCTGTTCTGAGACGGAACCACCTCTAGCACCCCTTTCAGTACAGAAGCCACAGGGCAGGGCCTATGGACACTGGCTAGATGGGGGCAACTCTGGATAGGCAGGGAGGAGGGAGTCACCAGAGACAGGGGAGACACACTAGGCAAGCAACTCTTGAAGACGGGGCTGGGCTGCAGGGAGGAGACAATACAGGTAGTACAAGCCTCTTCCTCTGGCTCCTGAAACCCTGGCCCATCTCCCCTCTGAAGCCCTCTTCCTTGTGCCTTCCTTGCTGGGGTTTGTGGCTTCAAGCTCAGCTTGCTTTGCCCTGTCTGCACAGAGCTTCAGCTTGCACCCATCGAGGGCAGGTACTCAAGCCCCGGCTTGCCGCTCCCTAGTGGTGTGACCCTGGGCAGGCTGTGTCACCTCTGAGAAGCTGCTTCTTTCTCTGTAAAACGGAGATGTGTTATAATACCATCTCCCTCAAAGGCAGATCAGTGGTGGGAATCAAATGCCTTGTGAAGAGCTGGGCTGAGCCGAGGCAGGCACACAAGCCCTGGGCGCTGTGGCTGCTGCTGCTGCTCATTTCCAAATCTCCCACGTTGTCACCTTAAACGTGGTAGGAAAATAACTGGCGAATAATCACAAACATCTCTATTTGGCATACGTTTTCAGCAGTGTTCAATATTGTGAAATTCTGGAGCCAAGAAAACCATTTGATAGTGACCTTGGTATTTGTTGTGATGGGATTTGAAACTGGTTCCAAGGCCTGAACACATATAGACACAATTGCTCTCAGGGATTAAGCAGAAAGAGCTGGTCAAGTTGATGTCGCCATGGAAACCCCAGCCAGTCTGGGAAGAGCCTACTCTGGGGCATGACCATCTTTTTTTTTTTTTTTTTTTTTTTTTT
>PVKV010041432.1:0-11451 GCA_004027835.1 Alouatta palliata | reverse complement strand
AATGGGGAATGGAATGGAATGGAATGGGGAATGGAATGCGTAATGGAATGGGGAATGGAATGGGAAATGGAATTTAAGTGAAATGGGAATGGAATGTCTAATGGAATAGAAAGGAGTGGAATGAAAATGGAATGCGGAAGGGAATGAAATGGAATGGGGAAAGAAATGGAGAACGGAATTTAACAAAATGAAGGAAAAATTGGGGAACGGAATGAAATGGAATGCTGAATGAAAAGGGGAATGGAATGAAATGGAACGTGAAACAGAATGATGTATGCGATGGAATGGAACGGGGATTAGAATAGAATTTAATGAAATGAGGAGTGGAATGGAATGGAACAATGAATAGAATGGGAAATGGAATGGAATGGAACGGGAAATGGAATGGGGAATGCAAAGGAATGGAGTGGGGAATAGAATAGGGAATTTAATGGAATGGAATGGGGAATGGAATGGGGAATGAAATTGAATGGAATGATGAATGGAATGGAGGATGGAATCGGGAATGAAATGGGATGGAGTAGGGAACTGAAAGGGGAATAGAATGAGGAATGGAATGGAATATAATGTAATGGATAATGGAATGGGGAATGGAATAAGGAATGGAATGGAATGGACTGGGAATGGAATGGGGAATGGAATGGACAGAAATGAGGAATGGAATGTAGAATTGAATCAGGGATGGAATGGAATGGAATTTAATGGAATGGATTGGAATGGAATGGAATGGAATGGAATGGGTAAAGGAATGGGAAATTTAATGGAATTTAATTGGGAACGCTATGAAATGGAATAGGGAATGGAATGGAATGAGTAAAGGAATGGGGCTTGGAATGAAATGGAATGAGGAATGAAATGGGGAATGGAATGTAACGGAATGGGAAATGGAATGGGGAGTGGAATGGAATCCAACAAGGAATAGAATGTGGTATAGAATGGAATGGAACGGGGTTTGCAATGGAATAAAATGGAATGCAATGGAATGAGGAATTGAATGTAATGGAATGCAGAATGGAATGGGTAATGGAAAGGAATGGAAAGGGAAATGCAATGGTGAATGAAATGGAATGGAACGAGGAATGGAACGAGGAATGGAACGGGCAATGGAATGGAATGAAATGTGGAATGGAATGGAAAATTGAATGGAATGGAATGGGGAATGGAATGGATTGGAATGGGGAAAGGATCGCGTTATGGAAGGGGAATAGAATGGAATGGAATCGGAAATGGAATGGGGAATGGAATGGAATGGAACAAGGAATGGAACGGGGAATAGAATGGGAAAAAATGGAGAATGGAATGGGGAATGCAATGGAATGGAATCGGAAATGGAATGGAATGGAATGGGGAATGGAATGGAATTTAATGGGGAATGGAATGGGGAATGGAACATGGAATGGGATTGGACATGGAATGGAATAGAAAGGTGAATGAAATGGAATGGAATATTGAATGGAATGGAATGAAACGGGGAATGGAATGGGGAATGGAAGGGAATGGAATGGGGAATGGAAATTGGAATGGACTGGAATGGAATGGGAAATAGAATGGAGAATGAAATGGGAAATGGAATGGAGAATGGAATGGAATGGAATGGATAATGGAACGTTGAATGGAATGGAAAGGAATGGGAAATGGAATTGTTAATGGAAAGGAATGGAATCAGGATTCAAATAGAATGTTAGGGGGAATGGAATGGGGAATGGAATGCAATGGGAAATGGAATGAGGAAGGTAATGGAATGGAATGGGTAATGGAATTGGAAATGGAATGTAATGGAATGGGGAATAGAATGTGCTTTGGAATGGAATGGCATGGGGAAAGGAACGGAGAATGGAATGAATTTAATGGGGAATGGAATAGAATGGACAGGAAAAGGGAATGATAAATGGAAACGAAGTGGGTATGGAATGGAATGGAACTGGGAATGGAATGGCGAAAGGAATGGATTGAAACAGTTAAGGGAATGGGGAATGGAAACAAATGGAATGAGGAATGGAATGGGGAATGGAATGGAATGGAATGGGGAATGGCATGGGGAATTGAATGGAAGGGATTGATGAAAGGAATGGGGAAATGAATAGCGAATGGAATGGAATTGAATGGATAATGAAATGGTGAATGGAATGGGGAATGATATGGAATGGAATGGGGAATGGAATGGAATGGAGTGGAATGGGGAATGGAATGGAATGGAATGAGGAATGCAATGTTGAATGGAATGGAATGGAATGCGGAATGGAATGGGGAATTGAATGAAATGGAATGTAGAATTGAACGGGAAAAGGAATGGAATGGATCAGGGAATGGAACGGGGAATCGAATGGAAATGGACAAGGAATGGAATGGTGAATGGAATGAAATGGATTTTGGAATGGAAACAAATAGATTGGGGAATGGAATGGGGAATTGAATGAAATGTAACGGGGAATGGAATGGAGAATGTAATGTAATGGAACAAGAAATAGAACTTGGAATGGAATGGAATGGAATGGAATTGAATGGAACAGGGATTGAAATGGAATGGATTGTAATTTACTGGAATAGGAAATGGAATGGGGAATGGAATGCAATGGAATGAGGAATGGAATGGATTTGAACGGGAAATAGAATGGGGAATGGAATGGAAGGGAATGGGAAATTGAATGGGGAATGTAATGGAATGGGACAGAGAATAGAATGGTGAGTGGAATGGAATGGAATGGGGAATGGAATGCGGAATATAATTTAATGGAATGATGAATGAAATGGGGAATGGAATGGAATGCAATGGGGAATGGAATGGAATGAAATGATTAATGGAATGGGAATGGAATGGAATGGGGAAAGGAATGGGTAAGGGAATGGGGATTGGAATGGAATGGAATGTTTAAAGGAATGGGGAATGTTATGGAATGTAATGGGTAATGGAATGTTAAATGGAGTGGAATGGAATTTGGAATGGAATTGTGAGTGGAATGGAAAGGAATGTTGAATGGAATGGGGAATGGAATGGAATGGAATAGGGAATGGAATGGGGAATGCACAGGGGAATGGAATGGAAAGGAATGGATAATGGAAAGGAGAATGGAATGGGGAATGGAATGGGACGAGCAATGGAATGGGGAATGAAATGGACTGGTGAATGAAATGGGGAATGCAACGGAATGGAATGGAGAGTGTAATGGAATGGGGAATGGAATGGTGAATGGAATGAGAAAGAGACTTTAATGGAAAGTGTAATGTAATCGGGAATAGACCAGAATGGGGAATGGAATGGAATGTAACGGGGCATGGAAAGAGTAACGGAATGGAATGGAATGGGGAACGGAAACGGGAATGGAATGGAATGGAATGGAATGTGGCGGGCAATGGAATGGGAATGGAATGGAATGGAACGAAAAATGGAATGGGTAATGGAATGGAATGGGGAATGAAACGGGGAATTTAATGGAATGGAATGGGGAATGGAATGGAATGATATGGGGAAGAGTATGGGGGATGGAATTAAATGGGGAATGGAACTGAGAATGGAATGGAATGGAATGGGAAAAAGAAAGGGGAAAAGAATGGAATGCAATGGGGAGTGCAATGGGGAATGGAACGATAAATGGAATGGAATGGGGAATGGAATGGAAAGGAATGAGGAATGAAATGGGGAATGGAATCGGGAATGGAATGGAATGCAATCAATAATGAAATGAAATGGAATGGGGAATGGAATAGAATGGAATGGGGAATGGAATGGCATTGGGATATAATGCAAGGGGAAGGGGAGTTGGGAATGGATTGGAATTTACCGGGAAATAAAAAGGGGAGTGGAATGGAATGGAATGGGGAATGGAATGGGGAATGGAGTGACATATGCAATAGAATGGAACCGGGAATGGAAAGGGGAATGGAGTCGAATGGAACTGGATATGGAATGCAGAATGGAATGGAATGGAACAGGGATTGCAAGGGGAGTTGAATGGAATGGAATGGGGAATGGAAAGAGGAAATAAAAGGTATGGAATGGGGAATGGAATGGAATGGAATGGAAAGGAATGAAATGGAATGGGATATGGAATGTTGAATGGAAAATAATGGAATGGGGAATGAAATTTGTAATGGAATGGAATGGAATAGGGAATGAAATGGGTAATGGATTGGAATGTAATGTTGAATGGAAAGAAATGGAATTTTCAATGCAATGGAGAATGGAATGGAATGGAATGGAATGGCAAATGGAATAGGGAATGGAACAGGGAATGGAATGGAATGGGTAAAGGAATGAGAAATTTAATGGAATAGAATGGGAAATGGAATGGGGAATGGAATGAAATGGAATGGGGAATGGAAGAGGAATTGAATGGAATGGAACAGGGAATGGAAGGGTTAATGGAATGGAATGGAATGGGGAATGGTGTTGGGAATGGAATGGAATGGGGAATGGAATGGTGAATGGAATGGAATGGAATGGAGAATGGAATAGGGAGTGGAATGGAATGGAATGGAATGGGAAATGAAAAGGGGAATGAAATGAGGAATGGAATTGTATGGAATGGAATGGAATGGGGAATGAAACGGGTAATGGAAAGAGGAATGAAATAAAATGGAATGGGGAATGGAATGAGGAATGGATTGGGGACTGGAATGGAATGAAAGGGGGAATGGAATGGGAAATGCAACAGAATGGAATGGGGCATCAAAAGGAAATGGAAATGAATGGAACGGGGAATGGAATGGGGAATGGAATGGATGGAACGGGTAAAGAATGGAGAATGGTATGGAATGGAACGTTGAATGGAATGGAATGGAATTGAATGGAACGGGGAATATAATGGAGAATTGAATGGAATGGAATGGGAAATGGAATGGAGTGTGGAATGGATGGAACGGGGAAAAAAATGGTAAATGGAATGGGAAACGGAATGAGGAATGAAATGAAATGCAACGGGGAAAGGAATGTTAAATGGAATGGAATGGAAAGGGGAATGGAATGGGCAATGGAATGGACTGGAACGGGAAACGGAAAGGGGAATGAAGCGAAATTTAATATAGAATGGAATGAGGAATGGAATGGAATGGAATGGGGAATGGAAAGGAGAATGGAACTGGGAAAGGAATGGGGAAAGGAATGTGGATTGGAATAAAATATAATGGGGAATGGAATGGGGAATGGAATTTCAATGCAATTGTGAATGAAATGATGAATGGAATGGAATGGAAAGTTGAATGGAATGGAATTGAATGGGTAATTTAATGGGGAATGGAATAGGGAATTGAATGGAATATAATGGGGAATGTAATGGGGAATGGAATGAAACGGAATGGGAAATGGAATTGGTAATGTAATATAATGCAATGGGGAATGGATTGGGGAATGGAATGTTTAAGGGAATTTGGAACGGAATGGAAGGGAAAGGTGAGTGGAATGGAATGGAATGGGAAATGGAATCAGGAATAGAATGGAATGCAAAGGGGAATGGATTGGGGAATGGAATGGTTAAGCGAATGGTGAATTAAATGTAATGGAAAGGGGAATGGAATGAGGAATGGAATGGAAAAGGAATGGGAAATGGAATGAAGAAAGGAACGGAATGGAATTGGGAAAGGAATGGAATCGAATTGGAAATGGATGGAGAATGGAATGGAATGGAATGAGGAATGAAATGGAGAAAGGAATGGGGAATGGAAATGAATGGAATGGGGAACAGAATGAGTAATGGAGTGGAATGGAATGCAGAATGGATTGGGTGATGGAATGGTTAAGGGAATGGGGAATCAAACAGAATGGAAAGGGAAATGAAATTGGAAATGGAATGGAATGGAATGGGCAAAGGAATGGGGAATAGAATGGAATGGAATAGGGAATGGAATGGGGAATGGAACGGTGGATGGAATGGAATGGATTTGGAAATGGAATGGGGAATGGAATGAAATGGAATGGGTTGTGGAATGGGAAAAGAATGAACTGGGTAATGAAATGGGGAATGCAATGGTGAATGAAATGGAATGGAAAGTTGAATGGAATGAAAAGGAATGGGAAATGGAATGGGGAATGAAATGGAATGAAACGTGTAATGGAATGGGGAATTGAACAGAATGGAATGGGGAATGGAATGGGGAATCGAATGGGGAATGGAATAGGGAATGAAATGTTATTAAATGGTTAATGGAATGTGGAATGGAATGGAAAGAATGGAAAATTGAATGGGGAATAAAATGGGGAAAGGAATGTAATGGGGAATGGAATGGAATAGAATGGGAAATGGAATGGGGAATGGAATGGTGAATGGAATGGTGAAAAGAAAGGAATGGAATTCGGAAAGGAATGGAATGGAATCTGTAATGGAAAGGGTAATGGAATGGTGAAAGGAAACGAATGGAATTCGGAATGGAATGGAACGGAATGGGGAATGCAATGGAGTGGAATGAGGAATGGAATGGAAAGGGAAAGGAATGTGAAAAGGAATGGAATGAGGAATGGAATTGGCAATGGAATGCAGAATGTAATGTGAAATGGAATGGAATGGAAAGGGAAATGAAATACGGAATGTAATGGAATGGAACTGGGAATGGAATGGGAAATGGAATGCAATGGAACGGTGAATGGAATGGAATGGAATGGGGAATGGAATGGGGAATGGAACGAAATGGAGTGGGGATTGGAATGGGGAAGGTAATGAAATGGAAAGGGTAGTGGAATGTCATGGGGAATGAACGAGGAATGCAATGGGGAATGGAATGGAATTTAGCGGGTAATGGAATTTGAAATGGAAAGGAATGGGTTATGGAATGGAATGGAATGGTGAATGGAATGGGGTAGGCAATGCAATGGAACCGGGAATGGAATGGGGAATGAAGTGGAATGAAATGGGGAATGGGTTGGCGAATGGAAAGGGGAGTGGAATGGAAGGAACGCAGAATGAAACGAGCAATGGAATGTAATGGAATGGGGAATGGAACGAGGAATGGAATGGAGTGGAACGGGGAATGGAATGGGGAATGGAATGGAATGGAATGTTGAATGGCATGGAATGGAATGGAGAATGGAATGGGGAATGGAATGGGCAATGGCATGGGGAATGGAATGGAATGGGGAAAGAAATGGGCAATGGAATGGAATAGAATGGGAAATGGAATGGGAAAATAAATGGAATGTAACGGGGAATGGAATCTGGAATGAAATGGAATGGAATATTTAATGGAATGGGGAATGCAAAGCAATGGAATGGTTAATGGAATGGGGAAAGGAATGGTGAATGGAAAGGGGAAAGTAATGTAATGGAATGGTTAATAGAATGGAAAATGGAATATAAAGGATTGGGGAATGAAATGGAATGGAATAGAATAGGAAATGGAATGGAATGGAATGGAATGGAATGGGGAATGGAATGAGGAATGGAAAGAGCAATGGAATTTAATGAAATGGATAATGGAAGGGGAATGGAATATTGAATTACATGGAAAGGAATGAGGAATGGAATGCTGAATGGAATGGAATCGAATGGGCAATGGAATGGAAAGGGAAGAATAATGAAATGGAGAATGGAATCGGGAATGGAATTTAATGCAATCGGGAATGAAATGAAATGGAATGGGCAATGGAATGGGGAATGGAATGGAATGGAATGGGGAATGGAATGGCAATGGAATATAATGGAAGGTTAAATGGAATAGGGAATGGAATGGAATGGAACGGGGAATGCAGAGGGGAGTGGAATGGAATGGAATTGGGAAAGAAATGGGGAATTAAATGGAATGGAATGGGGAATGGAATGAGATATGCAATAGAATGGAACCGGGAATGGAAAGGGGAATGGAGTCGAATGGACTGGGATGTGGAATGCGGAATGGAATACAGAATGGAATGGAATTGAACTGGGAAAGGAATGGGGAATTGAATGGGGAATGGAAAGGGGAGTGTAATGGGATGGAACGAGTAATGAAACGAGCAATGGAATGGAATGGAACGGGGAATGGAACGAGGAATGGAATGGAGTGGAATGGGGAATGGAATGGGGAATGGAATGGAATGGAATGTCGAATGGCATGGAATGGAATTGGGAATGGAATGGAATGGAATTGGGAATGGAATTAGGAATGGAATAGGGAATGGAATGGAATAAAATGGGAATATAACGTTGAATGGAATGGAATGCAATGGTAAATGGAATGGGAATGAAGTGAAATGGGGAATGAAATGGGGACTGGAACTGAATTGAATTGGGAATGAAATGGGGAATTGAATGGAACAGAATGTTGAATGGAAAGGAAAGGAACGGTGAATGGAATGGGGTATGAAATGAAATGGAATGGGCAGTGGAATGGGAATGGAAAGGAAAATGGTATGGGGAATGAAATGGAACATAAAGGAGAATACAATTGGGAATGGAATGGGTAGTGGGATGGAAAGGAATGGTGAATGGAATGGTACGGATTGGGGAATGGAACAGGGAATGGAATGGAATGGAACAGGGAATGGAATGGAGAATGGAATGGAATGATGAATAGAATGGAATAAAATGGAAAATGGAAAGCGGATTGGAATGTAATGTAATGGAATGGAGAATGAAATGGGGAATGGAATGGAATGGAATGGAATGGAATGGGAAATGGAATGGTACAGAATGGGGAATGGAACAGGGAATAGAATGGAATGGAACAGGGAATGGAACGGAGAATGGAATGGAATGGAACATGCAGTGGAACAGGGAATGGAATGGGGAATGGAATGTAATGGAATGGGGAATGGAATGTAATGGAATGGGGAATGGAATGTGGAATAGAATGAAATTTATTGGCGAATGGAAGGAGGAATGGAAAGGGTAATGAAATGGAATGGAACGTTTAATGGAAAAGGGAATAGAATGGAATGGAATGGGGAATGGAATGGTGAAGGGAATGGAGTGGAATGTGCACTGGAATGGAATGGGGAATGGAATGGGATATGCAATAGAATGGAAAAAGGAATGGAAAGGAAAATGGAGTCAAATGTAATCGCATATGGAATGCGAAACGGAAAGGAATGGAATGGGGAATGGAAAGGAGAGTGGAATGGAATGGAATGGGTAATGTAATGGTTAATGGAATGGGCAATGTAATGTAATGTAATGAGGAATGGAATGGGAAATGGTATGAGGAATGGAATCTGGAATGGAATGGAAAGGAATGGAATGATGAATGGAACAGTATGGAATGCAAAATGGAAAGCGGAATGGAATGGAATGGAATGGGGAATGAAATGTAATGGAATGGTGAATGGTATGGGGAAAGGTATGAGGAATGGAATGGAAAAGGAAATGTAATGGAATGGTGAATGGAATGGGGAAAGGTATGAGGAATAGAATTTGGAAAGCAATGGAATGGAATGGAATGGAATGATGAATGGAATGGAATAAAATGGGAAATGGAAAGCGAATTGGAATGGAATGGAATGGAATGGAGAATGGAATGCGGAATGGAATGCAATGGAATGGGGAATGGAATGGTATGGAACGGGGAATGGAACAGGGAATGGAATAAAATGGAATGGGGAATGGAATGGAGAATGGAATGGAATGGAACGGGGAATGGAACGGGAAATGGAATGTGCAATAAAATGGAATTCAATGGGGAATGGAATGTGGAATGGAAAGAAGTGGAACAAAGAATTTAATGGGAAATGGAATGGAATGGGGAACGGAATGGAATGGAATGGAATGGAATGGGGAATGGAATGTTGAATGGATGGAATGGAATGGAGAATGGAATGGGGAATGTTATGGAATGGAACTGGGAATCGAATGAAGAATGGAATAGGGAATGGCATGGAATAAATTGGGGAAAGGAATGGGGCTTGGAATGCAATAGAATGAGGAATGGTATGGAGAACGCAATGAAATGGGGAATGGAATGGAATGGAATTGAGAATGTTATGGGGAATGGAATGGGGAATGGCATGGGGAATGGAATGGAATGGGGAAAGGAATGGGCAATGGAATAGAGTAGAATGGGAAATGGAATGGGAAAATAAATGGAATGTAACGAGGAATGGAATCGGGAATGAAATGGAATGGAATATTTAATGGAATGGGGAATGGAAAGGAATGGAATGGTTAATGGAATGGGGAAAGGAACGGTGAATGGAAAGGGGAAAGTAATGGAATGGAATGGTTAATAGAATGGGGAATGGAATATAAAGGATTGGGGAATGAAATGGAATGGAATAGAATAGGAAATGGAATGGGTAATGGAATGGGGAATGGAATGAGGAATAGAAAGAGAAATGGAATGGAATGGAATGGATAATGGAAGGGGAATGGAATATGGAATTATATGGAAAGGAATGGGGAAAGGAATTTTGAATGGAATGGAATGGAACAGGAAAGGAATGGTAAATGGAATGGAATGGAACGGGGAATGGAATGGGAAATGGAATGGAAAGGAATGGGAAACGGAATGTGGAACGAAATGGAATGGAACGGGGAAAGGAATAGTAAATGGAATGGAATGGAAAGGGGAATGGAATGGGGAATGGAATGGAATGGAATGGGAAACGGAAAGGGGAATGAAATGGAATTTAATATAGAATGGAATGAGGAATGGAATGGAATGGAATGGGGAATGGAGTGGGGAAGGGAATGGAATGGAATGGAGAATGGAATGTTGAATGCAATGGAATGGAAAGGGTAAAGGAATTTTGAATGGAATGGATTGGAATCGGGAATGAAAAGGAGAATGGAATTGGGAATGGAATGGGCAATGGAATGTGGATTAGAATGAAATGGAATGGGGAATGTAATCGAGAAGGGAATGAAATGGGAAATGAATTGGAGAATGGAATTTCAATGGAATTGTGAATGAAATGAGGAATGGAATGGAATGTTGAATGGAATGTATTTGAACGGGTAATTTAATGGGGAATGGAATTGGGAATGGAATGGAATATAATGGGTAATGGAATGGGGAATGGAATGAAACGGAATGGGAAATGGAATTGGTAATGTAATGGAAAGCAATGGGGAATGGATTGGGGAATGGAATGGTTAAGGGAATTGGGAATGGAATGGAAGGTAAAGGTGAATGCAATGGAATGGAATGGGCAATGGAATCAGGAACAGAATGGAATGCAAATGTGAATGGATTGCAGAATGGAATGGTTAAGCGAATGGTGAATTAAATGTAATGGAAAGGAGAATGGAATGAGGAATGGAATGGAAAAGGAATGGGAAATGGAATAAAGAATGGAACAGAATGGAATTGGGAATGGAATGGAATCGAATTGGAAATGGATGGAGAATGGAATGGAATGGAATGAGGAATGAAATGGAGAAAGGAACGGGGAATGGAATTGAATTGAATGGGGAACAGAATGAGTGATGGAGTGTAATGGAATGGGGAATGGATTGGGTGATGGAATGGTTAAGGGAATGGGGAATGAAATAGAATGGAAAGGGAAATGAAATAGGAAATGGAATGGAATGGAATGGGCAATGGAATGGGGAA
>PVKV010041431.1:0-11452 GCA_004027835.1 Alouatta palliata | reverse complement strand
TCCATGTGTTCTCATTGTTCAACACCCGCCTATGAGTGAGAATATGCGGTGTTTGATTTTCTGTTCTTGTGTCAGTTTGCTGAGAATGATGGTTTCCAGGTTCATCCATGTCCCTACAAAGGATGCGAACTCATCGTTTTTGATGGCTGCATAATATTCCATGGTGTATATGTGCCACATTTTCCCTGTCCAGTCTATCTTCGTTCAAATTGCCAAAATAACCAGTGAATTTTAAATGTAAAAAAATGTGGAGAGTTTATTAACTTGGCTCTGGATTTCCACATTGCAACCAACCTTTAGAAAACTATCATTTATTAGTCATAGCTAATAAAAACATCATAAGGATTTTGGTAGACTGCTGGAGAAGAAAAATGTGTTCTTTTTTACTGGCGATGAACTTGGAAGGATAGGACTTTGGATCTATTATAGTTTTCATGACATCATGATGGAAAAATTGAGCCAAAGATGGAGCCATAACATAGAAAGTAGCAATGGATAGAGAAAACATAAGTATCATTGATATATATTTAACCTTGGTTCCAACTACTCAAAAAACTTATCTATGTTTGCAATTTTTGTGTATTAATTAAATGAATTTATCTCCCTTACTTTTTCCTCTCCTTAATTCAACTGTACTTTGGGCGCTCTTTGATTTGCAGCTGGTTTAATGCACATCTGGACCAAGTGTGCATATTACTCATGACATAAATGCTTAATGGCATCAAAGCTTAGTACTTGTTGAAATAACTGAACTATAATTTAGTCAATTTAACTTACTTCTTGCTATTTACAATATCAGTCATCGCAATGTAACTAGTCTCAATTCACAATTCCATTGCTATTTTCCAATTTGTTCTAGTCTACACATATACAATATTACTTATAATAATAGGAGTAACCAAGTTTCACTTCCATTTGTCTTGTATTTTATACGCATCAAAGCGTTCATGTTCATTATCTAATTTAATCCACAGACAATTCAGTGAAGTAGGACAGGTAGCATTTACATTTTACAAATGAGAATGATAATGAATGTATAGATTGCACCATGTGTCGAAGTCCATATGCTGAGTCCATAATGAAGCCAGGCAAGAGCCCATTTCTAGTTGAAGAGCTTTTTTATTTACTGTCCTATTCCACAGATTGACTTTTTTGTTTAACCATAAATTCATTTGTAAAATAAATACAAATGCATCCCAAATCTATTTATTTTTAGTAATATGTCATTGAATAATTACCTCATTAATGTCAGTTTTACTGAATGGTCAAATTCCCCTGGTTCTGCCCTTCTATGCAAACTGTAGTGAGTTATGTTTTGTCAATTTTATTTTTTCTCTCCAAAGTAATAGCTGTTTTACCCATATTCTTATCCAGATACCAAGGGAAATATTGAAGGTGAGGAAATGCTCCCTCTTCATAAGCACTCTCACTGTTAACCCAGAGCCCTCAAAGAAAAAACAAAGTGTGTTTCGATAATAATGTATTTATCAGTTTCTAACTATTTCTTAAAATGGTTTGAATGGACTGTAATATCAAACCTGCTGGTAGTAATACAAGTGTCTCTGTTAAATGTGCAGGATACAGGAGAGAGCAGCTATATGTAAAATAAGATTTCATCTCTCAAGTTTAATTTTTATCTATAAAATGATACCAGTCAAATTTTCTAAGCTTTTTTGCCCTATGCTGCCCAACAGAAACTCTTTATTTAAACTTAACTATTTTACTTCTTGGCCTGTTGAACAGTATGCAGGCATTTTAATCATCTCTCATACATCTACTCTTCCTATCATTTTAAATCAGCTCAGATTCCAAATACCTATTTCAAGAATCCTATTGTGACTTCTCAGACAGTCATCTTTCTTATCTGGACTATTTGTTCTTGTTTAAGGAAAAGGTCTCATCTAGGGAAATAAATTTGGGGAACTTCAACATGTTAATGCTAAATAAAGTCATGAAACTGAATGAGATCACCCAGTTAAGTGAGTACAGTTAGAAAACAAACAAAAAAGAGGCCCGAGGACTGAGACCTGGGCATTCCAAATTTAGAATTTGGAGAGAAAGAGAGACCCAAAGAGAAAAAAAGACTAAGACAAAAGGTTGAAAGTAAATATTCAAGTGAAAGCAAAAAATACTCCAAGGATAAAAGAGTAATCCATTGTGTCAAATATTATTTTTGAATCATGATGACTTTTTACTCCTCTACTCCTTTTATTTATTACCTGATAGAGGAAGATGGGTATCAAGATTAACCAAAAAGTTTGATTTTTTTCTTTTCACATTTTCTGGGACAGCCTAATGACTTTTCGGAAAGCCTTCTCTCATATCCAGATCACTTAGAATTTCTCATTAGCACCCTACAATCAGCATTTTTTTTACCTGAGTCTGACATATACTTAAATTTTCTGTGCTTCCAAGTTTGGTATTTAACTAGAGTATAAGAAAGAATACAGTTATCTCATAAGCATGCATTCTGTTTTCCTCTAAGAAAACAGTTCACTCTTCTTGGTGAAGGTAAGGCCAGGCATTCCTTCCTTTCCTCCTTCCAGAGTGCCCCACAGGGTGCTAGGTCACACACTACCCAGCAGACACAGGCAATCAGAAAAGCCCCAGGCATAAGGAGTGCAATGTTCTAGCCATGGTTCTTACCTGATGTGGTAGCATCAGACAAGCCACTAAACTTTTAAATCACTAGAACCTTTATTTTTAAAATAAGTCATTTATATGATATCACATTGAAAGGCATAGATCATTGAATAATTTAGGTTTGACTATCGAATCAGTTTTTAATTAATTACAGTGCTTGCTTCTACAGTACATCTTCCAAAATTCTCGTAACAGTTCTCTTGATTAAAAGCTAGAAGCATAAGCAAACATGAGCTTACTTTTTTTTAAGGTTAATACAAATAGATATTAGAGACACAGTTTATATCTCTGATTTATACTTCTGATTAAAAAAATATTTCACATGGAAGTCTGTGTGCAAACAGCAGAAAAATTTTTTTTAAAAACCTCAGAGCTAATAAAAGTGATGGAATTACTGTATGGCACGTTTTTTATAGGAAGCAGTTCATATTATACAGAAAAAGCTGACTTATATCATGTTATTTATCAAAAGAGGAATGAGAAATCTTTGAAGACTGCCTTGTTAATTTTTCTTTTAGCCTGATGAGAAATCATACATAATAAAAATGATAAAAATAATTGCCAGATAAGTTGACACTGGTGAGAGGCATACACCATTTACTTATGACATTTCTTTTCCATGAAAAAAATCTTTAATATGTCAAAGACAGTAGAAAAATGGACAATAACATTTTAAATGTTTTCCTTTTTTTGAAACAAAGGAGAGAGATGAGCAATAGGACCCACATCTGCCCCTGATCGCACTGAGCTGGGTGCCACGCCCAGGGTTTCACGTGGGTTTTCTTGTGGGTCAGCTCTCTTTAGGCATTCCTATGAGATGGATAGACTAATACAGTGAATGAAGCTGAACTCTCCCTTAGCTCTGATATTTTCTTTCAGTAATTTTCCATCCACTACCCTCCACCCTGCTTCTTGGCTATACATTTCTACCTGTTTATGCTATATGTGGAATTGAGCCCACTTCTATACTGAGGTATGTTCCCTTCATGGAAGAGTTTCTGAATGAATCTGATTTTGCCACTTTCCTGTCCAGCTCTGGTTTTTCTTTGACAGTTCTTCCAGAAGACTCAGTTACCAGAACTGCGTTATAAATTCAGAATATAATAAATTACAAGTATTACTTAACACCTAACTATGGTTCCTGCCTCTTTAAGTAAAGACAGAAAGGTTCAGGACATCAGAATAGTGAAGTAATTCACTTGGTAAAAGAAATAAAAATGAGTTAAAAATCTCTTTTTTTCCTGAATTTACCTGGAAGCTAATCTTAGATATCTCTAAATCCACATGTACCTGTTTGTAACAAGGAATAAGTTAGAACTTCTTAATGTTATTAAGAGAATTAAATAAAATAAACAGTGCTTACAGAGAGCATCTATAAAGCAGGCCCTCAGGAAATGCCTGAGCAGAGGAGACCATAAATATTAGTTTCTGTCCTTGCTCCTTAGCTTACTTTGTAGGAGAAATGAAAAGGACTGGAAGCCAGGCATATAATCTAAAAAGAAACTCAAGGTCCTAAGAAAGGTCATTTAAAAAATCAGAAAGTCCATGACTGTGAATTGTAGTACTAAAAAGGAGGAAGAGATGTAGTTACTCTTGTGGTGGTCACACTTTTATTCACTCAAAGCACATGAAGCAATCATACTTCCATGTGAAATTCTGGGCTCTACAACCAAAATTTTATCTCTTTCTATCTTATCAGAAGAAAAAAAATCAAAAGACTCTCCATGAGAGTGATCATATTATGCAGTTTAATTTACAGTTTTTGGTTTTATTTTTGTTAAAAGTAATTATTTGCAAACTTGGGCATGTTACTATTGTTTGTTGCAAAACATGAGAACGAGACCTTGCAACCAACCTCAGCACAGGCAAATGAAAGACCCCCAAGATTTGAGACTAGGCATTGAAGCAGTACTGCCTCAGAAGTTTTCGAAATATGCTTTCCTCTTCAGCAGAGTTCCACAATCATTACCTTGCTATAAACTGAATTTACATGGATAGAAAGCATGGAAAACAACATATAGGTCACTAGTGGGAAGAGCTAAGGGCTTATTTATAAAGCAAATTTAAATGTTTTACAAAATACTAAAATGGCAAGACACAATTGCCTACAAAAAGACAGACAAATAAAGGGAAACACAGCACTGTTCTTGGCTGATTCTCTATACTCTTATTTGCCAAATATCAGGTTTGTGTCATCCTGTATATTTCCTTTCAGATCTACAAGTTCTGTTATTCTAGGTCATGAATCTTAACTTCCTTGAAAATATGCAGGATATCATATAATAGCATGAAATATGTAATTTTTATTTTCTGGTCTTTTAAGCTATTATCCCAATAGAAAATTTGGCTGTCTTTTCAGCATATATGCATTGAGATTGTGATGTTTTGTCTTCAGTTATTCAAAATTAATCAATGAGTAAACCCTATGTGCCAAGAACCATTCTGAATTTAGAAAGTCCCAAACAATAATCTTAAGAAGTTTTCATTCAGATCCATTTCTGTTAATTCTGGGAAAAACAAAAAAGTTCAGGATTTGTGAACTTAATATTATGGGAAATGTTACCCCACAGTCATGCAAAGTTAAATCTGAAAGCATTTCTGGCAAGCAACAGTCTCTCTTTGTTTTTTAAGCATTGAGATTATGTATATTTGATGAAAGCTAATTTACTTTAATTCAATTTCCAATAGTTTATAATAATATTGGCTTTTCCTTCCTAATGTCTATTGAGTTAAAATAAAATATTACAAAAACAAACAGAATATAGCACATAACCAATAGATATTAAATTGAAAAGATAATTACAGATCTTCAATCAGACTGTCCCTTATGATGGGACTATAGGGAAGCAAACGTGTCAAGGGACATTACATTGTACCTTATATTCTATTCTTTCTTTCTCTCCAACCCCTCCTCTCCACCATTGGCACCTGGCCAGCTAATGGCTACATTGCATGTTGAAAATTGGGTTGCCACTGATTTCCAGACAATTGCTTCAGAAACAGGTTTTGTCTTTATTCACAAGGACTTAATTGAAAATCTCTTGTCTCTCTGTTAGAGGCAGCCTGGTGATAACTCTGATGCAGATGGAGCCATAAAGAACCCTCCCCTTAGGATCTCAGCATGCTGGAGAATCATTCTGGAGGATTTTCACAGGTCTTTAATCATAATCAACCCAAGGAACTGCAGCCAGTCTCACTGCATAAACTGTTTATTTTAGTTTTAGTGTTTGTTTGTAATTACTTGTTATCCTCAACTACTGTCACACTGTCAACATATTAACTTCAGCAGTTATCAGGAGGGAATTATTCTGAAAAATAAATAGGGCATCTCTGTCAGGCCTTCAGAGATAGAAAACAGAAAAGTAGAGAGAGTCAAATGAAATTCTTTTCCCTGCCCCACAGCCCCCAGAGGAGTTGGAACAATGGATTCAAAGGCAATCCTTTCATGAAATTGCAATATAAGTAGCTGAAAGGGTGTTACGGAATAATAAGATTATAGACTTTCTTGGACTGGGCTTTAGAAATAATCTAGTCAAATCCTTTATCCAAAGTAGAATTTCTCACTATTGCATTTCTCATAATCATCTTTTGTATCTATATGAATGACCAAATAACTCCAAAAATATTCCAAATTACCTTATTAATCTTCATTGCCACTACCATAGCCCAAGCTACCAGTATTTCCCAATTGAGATATTGCAGTATCCTCCTAAATGTTAGTTTCTTTTTCTCTCTCAGCTTCCTCAATCTATTTTCCTTTCAGCAACTGGATTAATCTCCTTAAAGAAAACCAGTTCAGGTCTCTTCTTTTCTTCAATGACCACTTTCTTATAATACATTGAAGACTAAAATCTCACAGAGCCCAGCATGATGCGGATCCTGCAAAACCTTCTAGTTTCATCTAAGAACATGCTTCCCCATATTTTATGTCTCCATCCATATTGGTTTTACTTTACTTTCTCATTTGCAATGAGCAACATTTGTACTTAAGTTCCCTGATCCTGCACTTTCTTAGCTTTGCTTTGGACAGTCAGGTCTCAGCTAGAGCTCACCTCAACACAAAGCAGCCTTCTCAAAACCTCCCAGACTAATCTAATTCTCCCACTATTATTATAGACCTTGCATTTGTCTTTCATTGAATTTATTATAATTGGAATTTAAATAATTATTTGTATATGGATTTTATATCTTTTCCTCCACTAAGCTATCAGTTCAATAAAGGTAGGAAATGTGCCTGTCTCTGATACCACTATATCTCTAGCACTTTGAAAAGCAGTCTGGCTCAATAAACATTGGTTAATCAAAGGAATGGATAAATAAATGGCATTCATTAAAAAAATCATTATAAACTACTATTTTGTGAGCCTGCTCACCCTGTGAATAGGACTAGAGATTCCATTATTTCTTTTTTATTTTGACTCTGGAGCTGTACACAGCTGGTCCTTAAGTTTTTGAGGACAACAAATTTCCCTGAAGCATTTATTGGTATTCTTTAAGATAATACTGATTTGTAACGTTATCCACTGAATGCAGAATCTAGTTTCAACCTTTAGCTGCCCTCCTCTAGATCTCTAGGTTTCTGTGCTTCTTCAGGGGTTAATATTTAAACTATGATACACATTGACTTGAACCTGCTTAATTTGCATGTGGAAGTACTCCATTTGTTTGAAGCAGGTTGCGTTCTTTCTTCTCCTCCAAACTCTCCTATGCTTTCCCCTTAGTTTCCTGTATTGGAATTATTACCTCTGACTGTGTCCTAGTTTTTGATGTATTCCACAATTCTGTTCTCTATTCTACTAATTTTGCCTGCATTCCCTTGCAGTTTCATCTTTCCCATAGGTTTCACTAGAACCATTTTTTAAAAATTACTATTAGTCTTTAATAGAAAGTAGAGACAAGAAAAAAAAGCAAACTCAGCTTCATGATTGGTCAGCTACAAAGCATCATACAAATGTATGTTATTGTCGATGATGACATAGTGGTGATGATGGTGATGATGAAGCACAAGAAGGAACAGCTGTCATATCCACAGAGTAGCCAAAGCTTTACTTCTAGTCTTAAATTTTTGATCAGTCAGCCTTGCCTAATCCCAAACTAGTTTTGAAAATGTTAGAGGTGTAACATGGCTAGCTGCTTGGTCTGAAAGTCTAAGCTCCTGACTGAATATAAACTGACTACATACACATATTTTTTTGGATTAACAAAAGCTCAATCACTTACCTGTTCTTTGATGTTGAAATTTATTGAAAGGCAGAAAGATCCAGAATGTCATGAATTCTTACTGGAAATACCCTGGGACTAGCTAGTTCTTTTTTCAAGCATAGAACCCTGACAACATCTGGGGCCTTTTCAGAATCGGAATATCCAAAACCCTGCAGTGATTTTTGCCAGTTACAAAATTGAAAATTTTGAACTCAGATTTAACTCATTAAAAATTTCCTATCTGCAATTCTGCAGCAATAATGAAAATAAGCACTAACTAATGTACCTCAGGTCTACAGGAAATCATACCAATAAGCTAAAAATAGCTAACTCTGGTTTTTCCCTTGGTCAATAGCACCAATTACTGATGACTGTCATTCTTTCTTTCATACCCATCTCCTGAGTTACAGAAATTTACTAAACAGCTATTTGAAAGTGTTTCTCATGACACTGGTTTACAATACACAAAAATGTTAACTGGATGCTAGTGCTACCAGATGTTTGTGCGGTTTGTTGAACAATGTACTCACAGCATGGAAAATTGGACTTCTGCTCAATGTCATTTTGGCCATCCAAATGCCAGGAGTCATGAGACTTTTTCTGTAACTACACTAATAGCCCTATTTATTTCTTTTATATTTTTTATTTGACTTATAAAAAAATTACAAAGCAGGCTTGAAAACAATGCAAGAAACACAAATTGTGAAGCCCAAATGCAGCAAATATAGGCTATCACAGTCAGAATTAGATAGAGTTGAAAATAAGGTCAAAATTAAAAGCATAAATTTTAATTAGGATCATAATTAGGATAAATGTTAAGTCTTTTACTTCAAACAATCAGTAAAATTGCCAACATGCCTGAGATTTTATCTGCAAACCAGTTTATACAAAATGAGAAAGCAGTTCATTAGACTGCATGCTCAGTATGAACAAACAGTGATATGGTAAAGTTATAAAAAGTAAACACAATTTTGAGCTGAATAATAGAAAAACTAAAAATAAGAAAGTCAGAAATTGCACTGTTCTTGGCCCTGATAAGATAGCATCTGTAGTCTCATGTGTAGTTTTAGCCATTGTGTTTTATGGTAAATATTTATGGAAGGATGCATTGATATGGATTGTCTAATATCATCATTTCCTGTTTTCACAGTGACAAGATAAAAAATGGAAAATTTAATTATTTTTGGGATTAATTCTTGTGATATTGCTGATTACATGTTTTCATACTTCCTCATTTGCTCTATATTGGGTGTCCTAGAATCCAAAACCATGCTATTGTCAGGCAATTTGAAATGTTATGCCCTGTTTATTTGTAAAACAAAACAAAATAAACATCTTTAACAGTTCATTACCAGCCTTTTTTTTTTTTGTAGCAGTATACTGTATGCTTTGGAGTGAGATAGTCTTCAAGGAATAATGACTCTGCCATCTACCAGAACTCTGGCTCTGGGCAACGCATTTACCTTGCTAAATCTTAATTTTCACTTCCGTAAGTTGGAGATAATAATGCCACTCATCCCTTCATTCACATATAATTTTAATTAAATATTAACAACCACCATAGATATTGTATATCTATTTAGGAGATTCAACAAACATTAACTTATCTGCCTGTATATCAGTAAATTCCAATGACTTCATCATCTCAACCTATTTTTTATTCAAATATATTTGCTTCTTTTGTTAAATTCAACTGAATATGCCAAATTTTCTCAGTGTCATCCACAGAAAGGAACTGAGATCAGCATTAGTTGATATTAAAATGAATTAAGAATATGAATCGAACTGACATGTTACCTTTTGAATTCACAAATATTTCTTTTTATTCACAGAAACTGACATTCTACTTTTCAAATGGCTCTTTCCTAATTACATATTATGTTCACCTATAAATAATAGAAGAGATGTTTGTGATACTAGAGATTCATAAGGTATTTTTTTAATTACATTTATCTCTTTATTGAAACTTTTTTCAAAGTATTTAGGCTGTTTTCTTTTATCAGATAAATTACTAGAACCTTGATCCTAAAATACATATTCAAACAGCTTGTGGTAGTAATTTTCATCAGGTAGATTGGTGGGGAATCACAGAAGTAGAAAGCAAATTATTAGTCCATATAAATTGAAATAGTAGAAAAAGCAAGTTTGTAGGTCACTGAGTTCAATAATTAATTTTATAAAATAAATGTTATTTAAAGGTAAAAAAATACTTCAATAAATGTAACAAAATTGTTTTAAAACAGAAACATCTATTAATTCTCAGTGGGCATTTTCATATGATTTATTATATGTGCCTTCTCAGCTGATTAAATAATACACACATTTTAACTTAGAGGAAAGAATGGCACAGAGCTCACTTGAAGTTTGTTATTCTGACTACTTAGAGCTCTTATATTGCTTTGGGATATCGACCAGGTTTGATTTGATATTGTTTGTCACTGAATACTATATGGTGTGAGTGTTTGATCTAATATTGTTTGTTGCTGAATACTGTATGGCCATGTGAGTATGTTTGCAGAGGATTGTAAACAATGGGAGCTCTTCATTTCTGTGCAGCTTTCCTGTTAGTTTTCTGTAAGTGGAGAAGAAATTTAGTATGCACTCTTTTAACTATTGCGGTATATTATAGGATGCAGGGGTTGCCTTGGAAACTCTACCTAATTTAAGCAGTATGAAATAATATAGCATGTTTTATGGGGCAATGAAAACGTGTTTTGGTACATTCCAACCTGATGCTATTTGCTGCCCACAGTATTTATAAATAGTCCTATAAAGCATTTTGCAAACAACATTGCTTTGATAAAAATAAAAACATTAATTTAAAAAATTCAATTCCAGCAACAACTCTGTTTTAATTAACTTTCAAAAGATGTTTTCGCTTTAAGAAACAGACTATTACATTGGCTAGCATAGAACTGGATCCTGCATAGGACAAAGCACAGGTAAGTATTGAGATGGTGTGCTGCTGTTAAGAAACCTGTTAACATAATAATTTTAGTTACATTCAAGCCTGAAAGGAAAACATGAGCCCAAGGAATTTGATACATACTTACTAGTGAATGAATCAAGCCATTTATAAGTGAATTGAAGAATAGAGTCACATATGGTGGACTATAAATCACAAAAAATGAGAATAAGTTTTTAAAATCAGTATGTCCCAAGGGAAGATTTACAAAGCATCAGGATTTTCAGGACTACAAAATACAAATCAAGCATAAATTGTATAAGAAAGAACATTCACTCCAACATGGATTAAGACTTATTTTCTTCTAAAGAAATTAAAGATGCTGGGAGCGGTGGCTCAAACTTGTAATTTCAGCACTTTGGGAGGCCAAGGCAGGTGGATCACCTGAGGTCAGGAGGTTGAGACCAGCCCAGCCAACATGGTAAAACCCTGCCTCTACTAAAAATACAAAAATCAGATGGCTGTGGTAATGAGCGCCTGTAATCCCAGCTACTTGGGAGACTGAGGCAGGATAATTCTTTGAACCCGGTAGGTGGAGACTGCAATGAGCTGAAATCACACCACTGCACTCCAGCCTGGGCAACAAGAGTGAAACTTCATCTCAAAACCAAAGAAAAAAAAAAAAAAAAAAAAAAAAAAAAA
>PVKV010041430.1:0-11452 GCA_004027835.1 Alouatta palliata | reverse complement strand
CGTCTCTACTAAAAATACAAAAATTAGCTGGGCATGGTGGCACGTGCCTATAGTCCCAGCTACTCGGGAGGCTGAGGCAGGAGAATTGCTTGAACCCAGGAGGCGGAGGTTG
The DNA here is from genome assembly GCA_004027835.1 of Alouatta palliata. Taxonomy (NCBI): domain Eukaryota; kingdom Metazoa; phylum Chordata; class Mammalia; order Primates; family Atelidae; genus Alouatta; species Alouatta palliata. Next base: position 11,340 of record PVKV010041430.1, on the reverse strand, counting down.
CGGTGAGCCGAGATCGCGCCATTGCACTCCAGCCTGGGTAACAAGAGCGAAACTCCGTCTCAAAAAAAAAAAAAAAAAAAAAAAAAACTGCAATTTTTTTTTTTTTTTTTTGAGACAAGATCTCACTCTCTCACCCAGGCTAGAGGCCAGTGGTACAATCACAGCTCACTGTAGCCTTGAACTCCTGGGCTCAAAGGATTTCTCTGCCTTAGCCTCCTGAGTAGATGGGACTGTAGGTGCCTACCACCTGGCTAATTTTGTATTTTTTGTACAGATGGGATCATGTATGCTCCCCAGGCTAGTCTTAAACTCCTAGACTCAAGCCACCCTCCCACCTCAGCCTCCCGAGTAGCTGAGACCACAGGCACCCACCACCATGCCTGGCTAATTTTTGTATTTGTTGTAGAGACGGGGTCTCTTGGTGTTGCCTGGGCTGGTTTCGAACTCCTAGGCTCAAACAGTCTGCCCACCTCAGCCTCCCAAAGTACTGGGATTACAGGCATGAGCCACCGCACCCGGCCTAAAGCTGCAGTTCTTTAATCCCAGTGGTTATTTTTTCTGAGCCCCATCTGAGCTTATACACGTGAGGTACGCTCGGGGATCAGGGGCACAACCTCACATAGAATACGCTGTTTCCAACATAGTGTCCTTGGGAGTACCGATGATTTTTGTTTTTTTTTTTTCTTTTTCTAAGTTTTCTCTAATGAGCATGAACTACTGTAATAAACAGAAAACAAAATGATTCAAACAATTTTTTTAATAGGAGACATTTTAAAAAGTCTCATTTACAAAAGTTCTGTGGGAAGATACCTTTTAATTTTTAATTATTTTAAACATACAGAAAGGGGTAACTTTGTAAACTTTGAGAGGATGGGGGAACTGCAAAGACGTCGATTTGACTGAATACATTGAGCGAAAAGAGAAGGAACTTACACTTAGGAAAATATTTCCAGTAAGGATGACAGTGTGAGATCTTTGGTAAATAAAGCTGGCACAAAGTGAGAATAAAAGCATTCAGAGTTGGGCATGGTGGCTCAGGCCTGTAATCTCAGCACTTTGGGAGGCTGAGGCAGGAGGATTGCATGAGGCCAGGAGTTGAGGCTTCAGGGAGCTGTGATTGTACCACTGTACTCCAGCCTAGATGACAGAGTGAGACCATGACTCCAGAAAACAAAAAGCATTAATTCCCAAACAAACAGGCAAAATATCCAGATTCTATAAAACAGAGTTAATACAACTAATAAGCAAATAGCCTGGGAAATATCCAGCCCTTCTAGTAATGAGGAAATATGAATTAAAGGCTGTAGGCTGCCATTTTTTCATTTATCCAATTAGGCAAAAATAAACAGCTTCTGCCCAGGGTGGCCCAGCTGGGAGCCTGGCAGTGCTGGGAGCACCTTGGTGCTTTTGGAAAGTGGTCGGACAATGGGCATCTGGAATTACCAGTTTTGGAAAACCCTCGGACATTTCGCTTCTGGAATTGCCAGTGTCGTCCCTCCTTTCATCCAGCAGTCACATTCATGAGACTCTGTCCTTCCTAAGGAAATCATTCTACTTATGGAAAAAGTGACATACCCAAAAATGGGCATCGGGGCTCCATTGAACAGCAGAAATCGGAAGTGACCCAAATACCTCATAGGAAGTTAAATACATAATGATATTTCCACAGAAGACATGCCCTGGCAGCCATTAGAAACAATTATCCTAAGCCTTTATAACAAAATGGGAAGACAGGCGTGGCGTGAAATGAAGGGAAGGTGAAGACAGTGGAAGCGTCCGTGCTGTGAGCAGGAACGCTTGTGCTGGGAAGGCAGACACGTGGCCCGGGCTTCAGGTTTGGGTTTTTAACATTCTTGTTACCAAGGGGCCCACCTGTCAGCGCGCCTCTTCCCTTTCATCCTAGCAGTTGGACGTGACCCGTGGACATTTGGCTGTTTTCTGTATTTAAGCCAGAAACTCTGCCTTGTTTCTAGTTTAAAATGTACAGAAGGTGAAATAGTCAGAAACTGGGTCAGAAGCAGCATGGTTCTCGAGCAGGGGAGCACTTGACCCAAGACTCCCACCCTAGCGGGGCTCGGGCCAGCCGTTGCAGCGGCTTTCACGCTACCCCTCCTGCCTGGCCACATGGGGAGGCTCCAAGACACCAGCTGATCCCACTGCGTGGCCTGAGCCAGGCCTGACCTCGAGCCGGAGCAGCAGGCGCATGGCGTCTCCTGTGTGGCAAGGGCAGGTGGGGGTCTCCGAGTCCACAACCGAACAGCCTGCTCTGATGATCGGCGGTGCCAGAGAGAAGGCTTGAATCGCCTGGCACCTAGCGTCGGCCCAGGGTCATGCACAGATGCTCGGATAAGCCAGCGGGTGCTCCCTCCACACTGGCCCAGGGTCAGAGCACCTCTCTGTGGCCCCACCCAGTCCCCACCCTGAGCCTTCAGTTCCTGGGCCTGCAGGCTGAGCCTGGTAGGAGACGCTGTGGGAACCCTCGGGGCTGTCCTTGCCTTGTGGTTCGTGGAGACTTACAGGGAGATGGGGTGGCCCGGCTGCAGCGGGGTCCACTCGGAGCGTAGAATGCACATTGTAGGTGCCCGTGCGCCTCGCGCCCACTGGAGGGCAGCCCTGATTGTGGATGGGGTGACGGCCGCAATGCTAAGGGCAGATATGAAACAACTTCCTTCACTGGAACATTTGCTTTTGGTTGTTCTTTCAACTACTGCTTGACTTTGATTTTTCAAAACAATTTAGAAAAATGTAAGAAAAATAGAAGGTTTTCATATGGAAGTGTGATTTAGGGGGGTTAAAATTTTCTGCTGCTTTTCCATGATAATCAGAAAGAGGAAGGGGGAGGCGGTGGCCGATAGAGCCCTCTCCCAAGTGGGAGCACCCGTGCCTCGGCCTGTGCTGGACGAGGCCGCCTCCCGTCTCCCGAGGGCCGTGCACAGGAGCTTGTGCTGTGTGTTGCAGGCCCTGCCCTGGGAGAAGCCCTGCCGCACGTCATGCCCACGCTCAGGGCCTGTCTGCAGCCCTCCCGAGACCCGCAGATGCGCCTGAAGCTGTTCTCCATCCTGTCCACTGTGCTGCTCAGAGCCGCGGACACCATCAACTCCCAGGGGTAGGTCCAGGTTCTGCCTCTGCACGGCCGCCAGCTCGGGCCTGGGCCAGGGGTCCCTACCTCCCTCCCCAACACCAAGTCTTAGGTGGGCCAGGGTTTCCTACCTCCATCCCCAACACCACCCTGGGCAAGGGGATTCACACCTCCCTCACCCATACCACACTGGGTGAGAGAGTCCCCACCTCTCTCCCCTACATTGAGTCTAAAGTGGGCCAGGGGTCCCCATCTCTCACCCACACTGAGTCTAAGGTGGGCCAGGAGTCCCCACCTCCCTCTCCCCAGCTCACTGGGCAGGAAAGTCCCTACCTCCCAGCCCCACACCATGCTAGGCAAGAGGGTCCCCGCCTCCCTGCCCCACACGAAATCTGAGGTGGGCGTATGCAGTGACCCCTGAGCTTCTCTGGCCCAGGAGCAGCCTGTCCGTCCTCACTGGGTAAACACAGGCTCTCGGCAGAGAATGCACGGAGAAACACTTAAGTCCAAGTTATCTCCGTGTGTTCATTAAAATTCCAGCGAATGAAAAAGTTTAGGGAACATTAACTATTAATGGCTTATGTATTAGCTGTTCTCCGTTTTAAAAGCCTTTTGGTACCTTTCAAACCTAACAAAGAATTGATTGAATTACCACTGATGGTCAGAGCAGTAGAAATAACTCTCTATTATCTAAAAGAACTTTTAGGTGGCATTCAGACATCAAGGGCCTCCAGTTGTACAGCTTTGAAGTGAGGAAGAGAAGCACAGGTACCCCTTGGACACGCTGGGAGGGCGGTGGAAGAGGCCCCACTCGGGTGCTGCTGCCCCCCAGACGCACTGGGAGCGGCAGTGGAGGGAGCAGCAGTGGAGGAAGGGGCCTCACTCACCTGGGCGTTGCTGCCGAGGCTGCGCTTAGGGCCCTTCTGTGTACTTTGTTACATGAGCAAAATGTGCAGTCACCCGGGTCCCACCCCAGCCTGTGCGGCTGGATCTGGGCCGCATCAGCACCAGGACCCGCCCTCCCCTCGCACCCCGCCCCCGGGAGCAAATCCATCAAAATGGAAAGCAGTTCATACACCAGAGCTTCACCTGGAAAGAATCCGGGCATTCGGACTTTTCTTTGTGACCCTCAGGTCTGCTCTCGGACCTCAGCTTGCCTGTCGTACTGCAGGAAATTTGGTTTTCCTGCTTGTCTTCAGAAACTTCAGGGCTTAGAAGGAACCATGAAAAGATGTGAACCTAGAGCTGTGGCAGCTGTCCGGCTTGCAGGCCGGTATTCAGGCAGATAACACCGCAGGGCCCAGGCCCTTCCCGCTGGAACGCACACCCAGCTGTATTTTGGGAGGAACCACGGGGCAGGTTCTGCCCAGGAGCAGTTAACTGCGGCACACAGCTTCCGCGTCTGGCTGAGTTCCCAAAAGAAAGCGCACCTAACAACTTCTTGTGGAGAGAAGTTGGTATCAGGAGAAGTAAAGTGTTCAAATTACAGTGATTTTAGTGAACTTATTAGCTATTTTAATAGGAAAGAATTTTTAATCCGTTTGGTTTTTATTTTTAGAATCATAAAATAGCGAGTTGGCTGTGCCGAAATAGAAACGACAGGTAGGGAGTCGGTGCTGACCATCACCTGTGCGGAGCACTTTCCCACTGCCAGCCGCTGTGAGCACCGGCTGTATGCAGACGCCTGCAAGGGCTGAAGGCCGTGTCTCTCATGGTGGCTCCACCTTGGACACCATGAATCATGAGAGGTTCTCAGGGCCTCCGCCTGCAGGCTTTCTGTGTCTTACCCGAGACACTTGGGACTAGGAGTGTTGAGGTTTTTAAAATTCTGGAGTAATTGCATTGTAGAACATCCCTAATCCAAGCTTCAGAAATCCAAAATGCTCCAGTGAATATTTCATTTGAGCATCATCTCAGTGCTCGGAAATGGTCAGACCCTGGTGCACTTTGGATTTTAGGGTGAAGGATGCTCAGTCTGTGTCTGACAGAAGCTCCAGAGAAGTGGCTGCGAGTTCAGGGCTAAAGGCTCCTTGCTTTGAGGGTGCGCTGTTTCCGGAAGCCAAGCCCTGTATACTGTACCTCAGGTCCCTCTATGAATAGGGTGCACTCAGGCAGGGAGCCCGGAGCACCTGCTGCTGGGTCCCCTGCTGGCCTCCTGGCTCCGTAACGTCCTGGGGTCCTGCAGGCCTGGCTGTGCCTGGCCTGGGAGCCCACGGACGCTGTGCTGAACCCTCCCTTGGGGTTAGGCTGGCCAGGATGCACAGGAGATTTCAAGGTGGAGACCATACGGCCATGGCCCTCAGCTCCATGCCTCACAGCTGACAGCTGGGAACATTTGACAACCTCAGAGTAGAAGCGCTTGCTGGAGAAGGCGATGTGCACAATTTAAGGAAGCATTTGCCCGCCTAATATGGTCACTCGGTGGAGCAAGGCTCTGCGATGGGTGCTCATGGTTTAAGGACCCTCATGAACAAGTGTCCTGGCATTGCCTTGTTGTAGCGGTGACTGGTCCTGGCACAGGTCTGTGTCTTCCTGTGCTCAATGGGATTCATCGTTTGGAAGGATTGTGCCTCATTCAGTGGTTCAGTGGTGGTTCTGATGGACACCCAGCCCACACTCAGGCCCTCGCACCCTCAAGGCCAGAACCTGCAGGCCATTTCATATGGTCGCCCTGGAGGCCGGCACGAGGTTAATTCATTCCAGAGAGTCCTCTTGCAAGTCATGGTGCCGAAAATGGCAACTCTGCTTAAAAACGAAAACACACTGGAAACCTCACTGAGTGCATGTAATTCACCCTACACCAACCTCACTTTTCATATCTGCTCATCACTGGGCTGCTGGGAGCAAGCAGGTGGCCGCTTCCGGAAAGGAAGGGACATTGTCCCCAGGCCTCATGGACCTTCCAGTGCTGCGGGCTCCAGTCTTGGAGGCCAGAGCCACCTTCGAAACATACCTTGGAGTGGTGTCGGGATGGAAACTAAGGAGTGTGTCATTTTGCTTTGATTTTGTCTTGGTGGCATGTTGACCTGACTGCTCACTATCAGAACAAAGTCATAGATGGGCTGAGAACTGCCCATCTCTGAACTGTGGCCCTCGGGTCCCTGGGACCACAGCTGTGGCCCTGTCGTCCCGCCTCTCTGAAATCACAGCGACTGTCCTTGCTAGACGGAGGGACTTACCCTTTTTGTGGGGGAGGGACACTGGGTGCTGCCGACACCATCACGGCTGCCCTCCCTCAGGCGTCACTCAAGCCTCCTTTTGGAGCTAGGAGCAGCGAGAGGCTGAAAGTGCACCCTTGGCCCGGGCCTCTTGGCTCTCTGGAAAACAGGACCTATGCAGGCCACAGGAGAGGCGGGCAGCATGAGCACACTGTCTCCTAGGGGGGTTGGGCCTGCGGGAACCTCCTGCTTTGCACAGAGAAGCAGCACCTGGGAGGAGTCCAGTCTTCCTGTTTGCCTTCCCCTCAGCCCCATTCATCCCTGAACCGTTCTCTCCAAGCGCCTGGCCACCCTCCTCATCTGCCCTCTCTGCTCCATTTCCAGGCAGTTACTCAGCTACCTTGAGATGGTGACAAAGGATATCCTGGTCCCCAATCTGCAGTGGCATGCGGGGAGGACAGCCGCGGCCATCCGCACGGCCGCCGTGTCCTGCCTCTGGGCGCTCATCAGCAGCGAGGTCCTGTCGGCCAAGCAGGTACGGGGCTCCCTGCGTCCTCGACGGACGGCGACTGGGCCTGCACAGGCTTCCTGGTGCCCAGGGCTCCCTGCATCCTCAGTGGACACTGGCCGGGGCTGCACAGACTTCCTGGGGCCTAGCAGAACTCCCGCAGCAGGAACTCAGGGAGGCAGCAGCTCCATCTGCACCTGGGGCCTGCAGTCCGAAAGGCTCCCCACCCTGGCAGCAGAAGGCCAGGAGCTGGCGGCAGGGCTGCAGTTGAGATAGCAGGTGGGAGAGCGGGAGCCAGGCCATGGGTCTGGACAGCCCCGTCGTGCTGCGGGTTTTGCTGCCTCTAATGAGTGTGGGGTTTCTCCGTTTTGTGGCCCAATGCTGGCTACAAGACCGGGAGCTGAATCCCAGGATCCAAGCTCGAGGACAGGCCCGGGCTTTCCACGTCATTTCTATGAACACCTCCAGCTGGTCCCAGGCATGAGAAAACAGACACTGATGCCTGTGCCCCATCCTGGTCGCCACCTGGCGGAAAGGCACTGCCCCAGGTGCCTGTGTGACGTGAGCACCACCTCCTGGTGCTTGCAGGGTGGTGCTCAAGCTGAAAACCCCACAGCAGTGGGGCGCGAGCCAGCCATTACCCCTGTGTAGGGTTAGTGCCTCACCCAGGAGTTGTAAACCATGTGTGTATTTTTAAAAATCAAGTAAGCAAGTTAAACAAAAATTGTTCAAAATCTAAATTTTGTAATCAAGATTCAAGCCTACTTAGGTAAAGCTTTCAAGCCCCTTAAGTCCTTCCAGGCAGGAGTGCACGGGTGATGAGCCCCCCAGGACAGATGTGAGTCACATCGCATGTGTTTGCTGATTGCAGATGGGGGCCGTGCAGGAAACACTGATGCCTCAAGTCCTGACCACCCTGGAGGAAGATTCACAGATGACGCGGCTGATCTCCTGCCGTATCATCAACACGTTCTTAAAAACCTTGCGTGGCATGATTGATCCAGATAAACTCATCAAGATTTATCCTGGTAGGACATTTCTGTTGTTCACAGTGTGTGGTGTAGAATTGGCCCTCCGTATCCCTGGGTTCCGTCTGCCTCCATGGAGTCAGCCAGCCTCAGATCAAAAATATCTGGGGCTGGGCGTGGTGGCTCACAGCTGTAATCCCAGCACTTTAGGCAGGGGGATTGCCTGAGCCCAGGAATTTGAGATCAGCCTGAGCAACATAGTGGGACCCCATCTCAATAAAATATTTAAAAATTAGCCGGGGCTGGTGGCACACACCTGTAGTCCCAGCTACTCAGGAAGCTGAGGCAGGAGGATTGCCTGAGCCCAGCCTGGACAACGGAGCAAGACCCTGCCTTTAAAAGTAGATTTATGTGTAATATGTATATGTATGTATATGTGTGTGAATACAAACTTACATGTACATTTGTGTATATATAAATATGTATGTATTGGAGGGCAGAATTCCGTAGTTCCAAAAAGCAAAGCTTGAATTTGTTGAGCACCAAGTACAGCGTTGAACCTATGTGAAGGAAGTGAGCATTTGACGATTTTGGTATCCTGGAGGGGGCGGGTTCCTGGAACCAAACCCCACAGATACTGAGGGATGGCCGTATTTAAGTTTGACAGTGGTTTGTTTTATAGAAAAAAATAGAAAATGCTACTCTTTGACTTCTGTTCAAGTTGCTAACAAATAGCAGTGACAGATGAAATACCACAAATTAAATAACACAGCAAGAAGCAAGGCAGATGTCTCCGAACCAGCACTGGGTGGGGGCAGCAAGGCTCAGCTTTCACATGGCTGGGAGTGGGGGCCTTTAAGGATTGCAGGGCCCCCCTAGAGCAGTGCCCGCAGTGTGGGGTGGCTGGAGCTGCCTGTGGGGCAGACGGGGCCAGGCCACCTGCAGCAGGACCAGGGCACAGCCTCAGTGTTGCCACATTCTGGACCTCAAACCCCAAACCAACCCCTGGGGAGAGGAAAGGGGTGGTCAGCTTGAAGCCCCGGAAAAGAACACTGAACAGGATCATAAATTCGCAGAACGCAGAGTCCCTCACTCAGGGGAGCCTGCACACAAACCCCTCAGGACGAGGGTCCACAACCACCCGGGCCATGGACCAGTGCCTGTCTGGGTGCTGTTAGAACTGTACTGCGCAGCAGATGGGGGGCGGGTGAGCAAGCAAAGGTTCATCTGTGTTTACGGCTGCTCCCCATTGCTCGCGTTACCAGCTGAGCCCCGCCTCCCATCAGATCAGCAGTGGCGTTAGATTCTCACAGGAGCAGACCCCTGCTGTGAACTGCACACGTGAGGGATCTAGGTCGGGCGCTCCTCATGAGAATCTCATGGCTGAGGATCTGTCACTGTCTCCCATCAGCCCCAGATGGGACCGTCTGGTTGCAGGAAAACAAGCTCAGGGCTCCCACGGATTCTCCATGATGGTGAGTTGGAGAATCATCTCATCATCTATTACAGTATAGTAATCATAGAAAGTGTGCAATAAATGTAATGCACTTGAATCATCGCGAAACCATCCCTCACCCCCGGCGCATGGAAAAATTGTCTTCCATGAAACCGGTCCCTGGTGCCAAAAAGGTTGCGGGCCGCTGCCTCAGAACACAGGAAACCCGGCGCCAAGGGCAGCCTCGCACCCAGCACGGGAGGGAGGCGCAGATAATAGAACCACCTCAAAGTTACCTTTTTAGAAGCATGTTTAAGATCCTCAAAAAGCTAAAAGAATAACATCCACCGAAAAACAACTTGAGAAACAAGAAGGCAAGCAGGAATAAAGAACAGATGGGTGTGGAAACGATCTGCTGGAAGTTCCAGAATAACCTGGAACGGCGCGCTCACACTGCTTTCAGGAAAGGAGTTACCCAGCGAGGGAGGAAGGGGATGGGGTGGATGGGAAGTGGCCACTCGGGTTTCCTGATTATCTAAACTTGGTGTTTAGCAGTTTGGTTCTTACTAATTCCTGGAAATGGACCGTAGTCAATAGAACCTCACACTCTGCATTGCGTCAACTCTAGACTGAACATGGCTGAAAACAGAGTTAGTGAGTTGAAAGCCAGGAATGTGGAATTCCCCGAGGACACAGGACAGAGAGGGGCTCGAGGCCTGGAGATGGAGGAGGCCGCCACATGGGCTGAGAGGCTCCTGGGCTTTTCTAAATCCCAGGAGACGAAAATGGAGGAGAGATGGTGCCTCAGAATTTTCCAGAACTGGAGACAGACGCGAATTTTCAGGTTCAAAGTACACACAGTACTGGGTAGAAAAACCGCCGCCTGCTGAGCTCTGAAGTCCGGGTGCCTTTCTCACTCATTGTTTCAGGTTTGCTTTTTTGTTTTTATTGTTGTAGTAACAGCCATCTTATTCCCACGGGCTCGTTTGAACGAGTTCAATCAGTGCAATTTGTTGGGAGTCCGCTCACTCTTTAAAACAGGAGGCAGCAGAAAGACTGCACACATTTGGGTGTCTGGGCTGCCGCCTCCTGTGTGCTGATTTTCACACAAAAGGCTCCTTGCCGGCTGGTGCCAGCTCTGGGCTTCCCAGGGTGAAGTGTTGGATGAATCGTGGCCTCCTTGGCAGAAGGGAAGGATGTCCTGAGATGGGAACTTAGGCACCCGAGCCTCCCGGGACAGACACAAACGCGAAGCGCAGACAGGCCAGTGTGAGCCGATCCTCCTGGCTTGGCCGTGCATGAAGGGAACCGTGAACTGTTACAAAAGTGGACTTGCAGGCAGTCCAGGGAGCGACCCTCATAAGCACGCAACAGCCAGCACTACTCTGCAGTTCCACAGTCGGCCAAGCCAGCAGGAAGCCTTGGAGGATCCCGTCATGCTCATAGACGTTTGCTGGTGGGCCAGCCTTGGGTGAGGTGAGTCTCTGACTCCATCCTTCCTCCCTGAGACTCATGCAGTGAGTGCACCCGCCATGCAGGGAGGCTCCAGGTCTGGCGTGATGCCTGGAAGTGCTCCACGGCTTCCTCCTCGGTACCATGTTTGGTGGCTGGAAGTCTCAGCACCCTCAGGGAGGCACCTCGGCATCTCTTGGGAGTTAACTCAGCGGGTCCCACTTGTGTCAAAGCCTGGCTTGGTGGGGTGTCCTGAACTTTGGATGTTTTACATGCCTTTCGTTAGGCAGGAATGGCTTGCTGAGGGTAGATCATGCTCTCCGTGTATGAAAGCAGCAGAGACCCAGCCCGCCTTCGCATCTGTGGCGGGAAGACGGGCCTCCCCTCCCAACAGCGTCCACCTCCAGGTGGTTTTTCGACTGAGTTATCTGCAAATCTCCGGATGATGCACAGAAAGGGGTACTAAATATTTTTTTAAGATGATGTGGGCCGGGCGCGGTGGCTCATGCCTGTAATCCCAGCACTTTGGGAGGCTGAGGCAGGTGGATCACGAGGTCAAGAGATGGAGACCATCCTGGTCAACATGGTGAAACCCCGTCTCTACTAAAAATACAAAAATTAGCTGGGCATGGTGGCACGTGCCTGTAGTCCCAGCTACGCGGGAGGCTGAGGCAGGAGAATTGCTTGAACCCAGGAGGCGGAGGTTGCGGTGAGCCGAGATCGCGCCATTGCACTCCAGC
>PVKV010041428.1:0-11452 GCA_004027835.1 Alouatta palliata | reverse complement strand
CAGGTGCACAGGGTGTAGGTGAACACGGTGCAGGTGCACAGAGTGGAGGTGCAGATGTCGATGGTGCAGGTGCACAGGTTGCAGATGCAGAGTTTGCAGGTGCACAGGGTGTAGGTGCAGGTGCAGAGGGTGCAGGTGCACTGAGTGTACGTGCAGACGCCGGGGGTGCAGGTGCACGGAGTGTAGGGGCAGAGTTTGTAGGTGCAGAAGGTGCAGATGCAGATGGTGCAGGGGCACAGTATGTAGGTGCACAAGGTGCAGGTGTACAGAGTGTAGGTGCAGATGGTGCAGGTGCACCGGGTGCAGATGCAGAGGGTGCAGGTGCACAGGGTGTAGGTGCAGATGCAGAGGGTGCAGGTGTGCAGAGTGTAGGTGCACAGGGTGCAGGTGCACAGAGTGAAGGTGCAGATGCAGGGGGTGCAGGTGCACCGGGTGTAGGTGCAGATGCAGAGGGTGCTGGTGCACAGTGTGTATGTGTAGATGCAGAGGGTGCAGGTGCACAGAGTGTTGGTGCAGACGGTGCAGGTGCACAGGCTGCAGATACCGAGGGTGCAGGGGCTCAGGGTGTAGGTACACAGGGTGCACGTGTACAGAGTGTAGGTGCAGATGCAGATGGTGCAGGTGCACAGAGTGTAGGTGCAAAAGCAGAGGGTTCAGTTGAACAGAGTGTAGGTGCAGTGGCAGACAGTGCAGTTGCACAGAGCGTTGGTGCAGATGCAGAGGGTGCACGTGCACAGAATTTAGGTGCCCAGGATGCAAGTGCAAAGAGTGTAGGTGCAGACACAGAGGGTACAGGTGCACATAGTGTAGGTGCACAGGGTGGAGGTGCACAGAGTGTAGGTGCAGATGAAGAGGGTGCAGGTGCACAGAGTGTAGGTGCAGTTGCAAAGGGTGCAAGGGCACAGAGTGTAGGTGCAGATACAGAGGGTGCAGGTGAACAGACTGTAGTTGCAGAGGGTGCAGGTGCACAGGGTGGATGTGCAGAGTGTGCAGGTGCAGAGGGTGTAGGTGCAGAGGGTACAGGTGCACAGATTGTTGGTTCAGATGCAGAGGCTGCAGGTGCACAGAGTGTAGGTGCAGATGTAGAGGGTGCAGGTGCACAGAGTGTAGGTGCAGGTGCAGTGGGTGCAGGTGCAGAGGGTGTAGGTGGATATGTACAGGGTGCAGTAGCACAGGCTGTAGATTCAGAGGGTGCAGGTGCACAGAGTGTAGGCGCAGATGCAGGGGGTGCACATGCACAGAGTGTAGGTGCACAGGGTGCTGGTGCACAGAGTGTAGGTGAAGATGATGAGGGTGCACGTGCACAGAGTGTAGGTGCAGATGGAGAGAGTGCACGTGCACAGAGTGTAGGTGCACAGGGTGCAGGTGCACAGAGTGTAGGTGCAGACGCAGAGGGTGCACGTACACAGAGTGTAGATGCACAGGGTGCAGGTGCACAGAGTGTAGGTGCAGATGCAGAGGGTGCAGTAGCACAGAGTGTAGGTGCACATGAAAAGGGTGCAGGTGCACAGAGTGTAGGTGCAGGTGCAGAGGGTGCAGGTGCACAGGGTTTAGGTGCACAGGGTGCAGGTACACAGAGTTTAGGTGCAGATGCAGAGGGTACAAGTGCACAGAGTGTAGGTACACAGGGTGCAGGTGCACAGAGTGTAGGTGCAGATGCAGAGGGTGCACGTGCACAGAGTGTAGGTGCACAGGGTGCAGGTGCACAGAGTGTAGGTGCAGATGCAGAGGGTGCACGTGCACAGAGTGTATGTGCAGAGGATGCAGGCGCACAGAGTGTAGGTGCAGATGCAGAGGGTACAAGTGCACAGTTTAGGTGGACATTCAGAGGGTGCACGTGTACAGAGTTTAGGTGCACAGGGTACAGGTGCACAGAGTGTAGGTGCAGATGCAGAGGGTGCACGTGCACAGAGTGTAGGTACAGATCCAGAGGGTGTAGGTGCAGAGAGTGTAGGTGCAGATGCAGAGGGTGAACCTGCACAGAGTGTAGGTGCAGATGCACAGGGTGCCCGTGCACAGAGTTTAGGTGAACAGGGTGCTGGTGCACAGTGTGCAGGTGCAGATGCAGAAGGTGCAGTTGCACAGACTGTAGGTGCAGATGCAGAGGGTGCACTTGCACAGAGTTGATGTGCACAGTGTGCAGGTGCACAGAGTGTAGGTGCACAGGCAGAGGGTGAACGTTCACAGAGTGTAGGTGCAAAGGTGTAAGTGCACAGAGTGTAGGTGCAGATGTAGAGGGTGCAGGTGCACAGAGTGTAGGTGCAGATGCACAGGGTGCAGGTGTGCAGGGTGAAGATGGAGAGGGTTCGTGTACACAGGGTGTAGATGCACAGGGTGCAGGTGCTCAGAGTGTAGGTGCAGATGCAGTTGGTGCAGGTGAACAGGTTGTAGGTTCAGATGAGGAGGGTGCAGGTGCACAGGGTATATGTGCAGAGGATGCATGTGCACACAGTGAAGGTGCAGATGCAGAGAGTGCTTGTGCACAGAGTGTAGGTGCAGCTGCAGAGGGTGATGGTGCATAGAGTGTACGTGCAGATGCAGCGGGTGAACGTGTACACAGTGTAGGTGCACAGGGTGCAGTTGCACAGAGTGTAGGTGCAGATGCAGAGGTTGCACGTGCACAGAGTGTAGGTGCCCAGGGTTCAAGTGCAAAGATTTTAGGTGCAGATGTAGAGGGTGAACGTGCACAGAGTGTAGGTGCAGATGATGAGGGCGCAGGTGCACAGAGTATATGTGCAGATGCTGAGGGCACAGGTGCACAAAGTGTAGGTGCAGATGCAGAGGGTGCACGTGCATAGAGTGTAGGTGCACAGGGCGCAGGTGCACAGAGTGTAGGTGCAGATGCTGAGGGTGCAGGTGCACAGAGAGTCGGTCCACATGCAGAGGGTGCAGGTGCACAGGGTGCAGATGCAGAGGGTACAGGTGCACAGGGTGTAGGTGAACATGGTGCAGGTGCACAGAGTGGAGGTGCAGATGTAGATGGTGCAGGTGCACAGGGTGCAGATGCAGAGTTTGCAGGTGCACAAGGTGTAGGTGCAGATGAAGGGGGTGCAGGTGCACTGAGTGTACGTGCAGACGCAGGGGGTGCAGGTGCACGGAGTGTAGGGGCAGAGTTTGTAGGTGCAGAATGTGCAGATGCAGAGGGAGCAGGGGCACAGTGTGTAGGTGCACAAGGTGCAGGTGTACAGGGTGTAGGTGCAGATGGTGCAGGTGCACAGGGTGCAGATGCAGAGGGTGCAGGTGCACAGGGTGTAGGTGCAGATGCAGAGGGTGCAGGTGAACAGAATGTAAGTGCACAGGGTGCAGGTGCACAGAGTGAAGGTGCAGATGCAGAAGGTGCAGGTGCACACAGTGTAGGTGCAGAGGGTGCAGGTGCCCAGGGTGTAGTTGCAGATGCAGAGGGCACTGGTGCACAGTGTGTACGTGTAGATTCAGATGGTGAAGGTGCACAGAGAGTTGGTGCAGATGGTGCAGTTGCACAGGCTGCAGATGCCGAGGGTGCAGGGGCTCAGGGTGTAGGTACACAGGGTGCACGTGTACAGAGTGTAGGTGCAGATGCTGATGGTGTAGGTGCACAGAGTGTAGGTGCAAAAGCAGAGGGTTCAGGTGAACAGAGTGTAGGTGCAGCGGCAGAGGGTGCAGTTGCACAGAGTGTAGGTGCAGATGCAGAGGGTGAAGGGCACAGAGTGTAGGTGCAGATGCAGAGGGTGCAGGTGTACAGGGTGCAGGTGCAGAGGATGCAGGAGCACAGGGTGTTGGTGCAGATGCAGAGGGTGCAGGTGAACAGACTATAGTTGCAGAGAATGAAGGTGCACAGGGTGCACGTGCAGAGCGTGCAGGTGCAGAGGATGTAGGTGCAGAGGGTGCAGGTGCACAGATTGTTCGTTCAGATGCAGCGGCTGAAGGTGCACAAAGTGTAGGTGCAGATGTAGAGGGTGCAGGTGCACAGGGTGTAGGTGGATATGTAGAGGGTGCACTTGCACAGGCTGTAGGTTCAGAGGGGGCAGGTGCACAGAGTGTAGGCGCAGATGCAGAGGGTGCACATGCACAGAGTGTAGATGCACAGGGTGCTGGTGCACAGACTGTAGGTGCAGATGCAGTGTGTGCAGGTGCACAGAGTGTAGGTGAAGAAGCAGAAGGTGTAGGTGCACAGAGATTAGGTGCAGATCCAGAGGGTGCAGGTGCACAGAGTTTCGGTGCAGATGCACAGGGTGCAGGTTCACAGAGTGTAGGTGCAGTTGCAGAGGATGCAGGTGCACAGAGTGTAGGTGCAGATGCAGAGGGTGCACGAGCACAGAGTGTAGGTGCAGTTGCAGAGGGTGCAGGTGCACAGAGTGTATGTAGATTCAGATGGAGATAGTGCAATTGCACATAGTGTAGGTGCAGATGCAGAGGGTGCAGGTGCACAGACTGTTGGTTCAGAGGGTGCAGGTGCACAGAGTGTAGGTGCATATGCAGTGGGTGCACGTGCACAGAATGTAGGTACACAGGGTGCAGGTGCACAGAGTTTAGGTACAGTTGCAGATAGTTCAGGTGCCCAGAGTGTAGGTGCAGAAGTAGAGGGTGCAGGCACACAGAGTGTAGGTGCAGTTGCAGAGGGTGCAGGTGCACAGGGTGTAGGTGCACAGGGTGCAGGTAACAGAGTTTAGGTGCAGAAGGTGCACGTGCACAGAGTGTAGGTGTAGTTGCAGAAGGTGCAGGCGGACAGAGTGTACGTGCAGATGCAGAGGGTGCATGTGCACAGAGTTTAGGTGCACAGGGTGCAGGTGCACAGAGTGTAGGTGCAGATGCAGAGGGTGCACGTGCACAGAGTGTAGGTGCACTTGCAGAGGGTGAAGGTGCACAGAGTGTACGTGCAGATGCAGAGGGTGCAGGTGCACAGAGTGTAGGTGCAGAGGGTGCACATGCACAGAGTGTAGGTGCAGATGCAGAGGGTGCAAGTGCACAGAGTATAGGTGCACATGCACATGGTTCACGTGTACAGAGTTTAGGTGCAGATGCACAGGGTGCAGGTGCAGAGCGTGTAGTTGCCAATGTAGAGGGTCCAGGTGCACAGAGTGTAGGTGCAGATGCAGAGGGTGCAGGTCTACAGATTGTAGGAGCAGAAGCAGAGGGTGCAAGTGCACAAAGAGTAGGTGCAGCTGAAGATGGTGCAGGTGCACAGAGTGTAGGTGCAGATGCAGAAAGTGCACGTGCACAGAGGATAGGTGTACAGGGAGCAGGTGCACAGAGTGTAGGTTCAGATGCAAAGGGTGCAGATGCAGAGGGTGTAGGTGCAGATGCAGAGGGTACAGGTGCACAGAGTCTAGTTGCAGATGCAGAGAGTGCAGGCGCACAGAGTGTAGGTGCAGATACAGAGGGTGCACGTGCACAGAGTGTAGGTGCAGTTGCAGAGGGTGCAGGTGCACAGAGTGTAGGTTAAGATGCCAACGGTACACGTGTACAGAATGTCGGTGCACAGGGTACAGGTGCACGGAGTGTAGGTTCACATGCAGAGGGTGCAGATGCAGAGGGTGTAGGTGCAGATGCAGAGGGTGCAGGTGCACAGAGTGTAGTTGCAGACGCAGAGGGTGCAGGTGCACAGAGTGTAAGTGCAGATGCAGAGGGTGCAGGTGCACAGAGTGTAGATGCAGATGCAGAGGGTGCAGGTGAACAGAGTGTAGGTGCTAATGCAGATGGTGCATGTGCACAGAGTGTAGGTGCAGTTGCAGAGGGTGCAGCTGCACAGAGTGTAGGTGCACAGGGTGCAGGTGCACAGAGTGTAGGTGCAGATGCAGTGGGTGCAAGTCCACAGAGTGTAGCTGCAGAAGCAGAGTGTGCAGGTGCACACAGTGTAGTTGCAGATGTAGAGGGTGAATGCGCACAGAGTGCAGGTGCCCAGGGTGCAGGTGCACAAAGTGTAGGTGCAGTTGCAGAGAGTGCAGGTGCACATAGTGTAGGTGCAGAAGCAGAGGGAGCAGGTTCACAGAGTGTAGTTGCAGATGAAGAGGGTGCATGTGCACAGAGTATAGGTGCACAGGGTGCATGTGCAGAGAGTGTAGTTGCACAGGGTGCAGTTGCACAGAGTGTAGGTGCAGATGCTGAGGGTACAGGTGCACAGAGTGTAGGTGCACAGGGTGCAGATACACAGAGTTTAGGTGCAGATGCAGAGGGTGCACGTGCACAGAGTGTAGGTGCAGTTGCAGAGGGTGCAGGTGGACAGAGTGTACGTGCAAATACAGAGGGTGGATGTGTACAGAGTGCAGGTGCATAGGGAGCAGGTGCAGAGAGTGTAGGTGCAGATGAAGAGGGTGCACGTGAACAGAGTTTAGGTGAACAGTGTGCAGTTGTACAGAGTGTAGGTACAGATGCAGAGGGCACAGGTGCACAGAGTGCAAGTGCAGATGCAGAGGGTACAGGTGGACAGAGTATAGGTGCACATGCAGAGGGTTCACGTGTACAGAGTTTAGGTGCACAGGGTGCAGGTGCACAGACTGTAGGTGCAGATGCAGAGGGTGCACGTGCACAGAGTGTAGGTACTGTGTCAGTGGGTGTAAGTGCAGAGGGTGTAGGTGCATATGCAGAGGGTGCTCGTGCACAGAGTGTAGGTGTAGATGCAGAGGGTGCCCGTGCGCAGTTTAGGTTCACAGGGTGCAGGAGAACAGAGTCTAGGTGCACAGGCAGAGGGTGCACGTGCACAGAGTGTAGGTGCATAGTTGCAAGAGCACAGAGTGTAGGTGGAGATGTAGAGGGTGCAGGTGCACAGAGTGTACGTGCAGATGCAGAGGGTGCAGGTGTACAGGGTGAAGATGGAGAGGGTGCACGTCCACAGGGTGTAGATGCACAGGGTGCAGGTGCTCAGAATGTAGGTGCAGATGCAGATGGTGCAGGTGAACTGGGTGTAGGTTCAGATGCAGAGGGTGCAGGGGCACAGGGTGTAGGTGCAGAGGATGCATGTGCACACAGTGAAGGTGCAGATGCAGACAGTGCAAGTGCACAGAGTGTAGGTGCAGTTGCAGAGGGTGTAGGTGCACCGAGTGTAGGTGCACAGGGGGCAGGTGCACACAGTGTAGGTGCTGATGCAGAGGGTGCACTGCTACAGAGTGTAGGTGCAGATGCACAGGGTGCACGTTCACAGAGTTTAGGTGAAGAGGGTACAGGTGCACAGAGTGTAGGTGCAGATGCAGAGTGAGCAGTTGCACAGACTATAGGTGCAGATGCAGAGGGTGCACATGCACAGAGTTTAGGTGCACAGGATGCAGGTGCACACAGTGTAGGTGCAGAGGCAGAGGGTGCAAGTGCACAGAGTGTAGGTGCAGTTGCAGAGGGTGCGGGTGCACAGAGCTTAGGTGCCGATGCAGAGGGTGCACATGCACAGAGTGTAGGTGCACAGGTTCAGGTACACAGACTGTAGGTTCAGATGCAGAGGGTGCCTGTGCAAACAGTGTAGGTGATCAGGGTGCAGGTGAACATAGTGTAGGTGCAGATGTATAGGGTGCAGGTCCACAGAGAGTAGGTGCAGATGCAGACGGTGCAGGTGTACAGGGTGAAGATGGAGAGGGTGCACGTGCACAGGGTGTAGTGGCACAGGGTGCAGGAGCACAGAGGGTATGTGCAGATGCAGATGGTGCAGGTGAACAAATTGTAGGTTCAGAAGCAGAGGGTGCAGGTGCACAGGGTGCAGGTGCAGAGGATGCATGTGCACACAGTGAAGGCGCAGATGCAGAGAGTGTATGTGCACAGAGTGTAGGTGCAGTTGCAGAGGGTGAAGGTGCACAGAGTGTACGTGCAGATGCAGAGGGTGAACGTGTACAGGGTGTAGGTGCACAGGGTGCAGTTGCACAGAGTGTAGGTGCAGATGCAGAGGGTGCACGTGCACAGAGTGAAGGTGCACAGGGTTCAAGTGCACGGAATTTAGGGGCAGATGCAGAGGGTGAACGTGTACAGAGTGTAGGTGCAGTTGCAGAGGGTGCAGGTGCACAGAGCGTAGGTGCATATGTAGGGGTTGCAGGTGCACAGAGTTTAGGCTCACAGGGTGCAGTTGCACAGACTGTAGGTGCAGATGCAGAGGGTGCAGGTGCACAGAGTTTTGGTGCAGTTGCATAGGGTGCAAGCAGAAAGAGTGTAGGTGCATATGCAGAGGATGCACGTGCACAGAATGTAGGTGAACATGGTGCTGGTGCACAGAGTGTAGTTGCAGATGCAGAGGGTGCACGTGCACAGAGTGTAGGTACAGTTCCAGAGGGTAGAGGTGAACAGAGTGTAGGTGCATATGCAGGGGGTGCACATGCACAGAATGTAGGTTCACAGGGTGCAGGTGCACAGAGTGTAGGTGCAGATGCAGAGGGTGCACGTGCACAGTCTTTAGGTGCACAGGGTGCAGGTGCAGAGATGGTAGGTGCAGTTGCAGAGGGTGAAGGAGCACAGAGTGTGCTTGTAGATGCAGGGGGTGCACGTGTACAGAGTTTAGGTGCACAGGGTGCAGGTGCACAGAGTGTAGGTGCAGATGCAGAGGGTGCATGTGCACAGAGTGTAGGTGCAGTTGCAGAGGGTGCAGGTGCACAGAGTGTTGTTGCAGATGTAGAGGGTGCACGTGTACAGAGTGTAGGTGCAGATGGTGCACGTGTACAGAGTGTAGGTGCACACTGTGCAGGTGCACAGAGTGTAGGTGGAGATAAAGAGGGTGCACGTGCACAGAGATTAGGTGAACAGGGTGCAGGTGCACAGAATGTAGGTGCAGATGCAGAGGGTGCAGTTGCACCGAGTGTAGGAGCAGATGCAGATGGTGCACGTGCACAGTGTTTAGGTGCACAGGGTGCAGTTGCACAGAGTGTCGGTGCGGATGCAGAGGGTGCACATTCACAGAGTGTAGGTGCAGATGCAGAGTGTGCAGGTGCACAGAGTGTAGGTGCAGATTCAGAGGGTGCAGGTGCACAGAGTGTAGTTGCACAGGGTGCAGGTGCACAGAATGTAGGTGCAGATGCAGAGGGTGCACGTGGAAAGAGTGTAGGTGCACAGGGTGCAGTTGCACAGAGTGTCGGTGCAGATGCAGGGGCAGCAGGTGCACTCAGTGTTGGTGCACATGGGGCAGGTGTACAGAGTGTAGGTGCAGATGCAGAGGGTGTACAGGTATAGAGTGTAGGTGCATAGGTTGCAGGTGCACAGAGTGCAGGTTGAGATGCAGAGGGTGCAGGTGCACAGAGTGTAGGTGCAGATGCAGAGGGTGCACGAGCACAGAGTTTAGGTGTACATGGTGCAGGTGCACAGAGTGTAGGTGCAGATGTAGAGGGTGCAGGTGCACAGAGTGTAGGTGCAGATGCAGAGGGTGCAGGTGTACAGGGTGAAGATGGAGAGGGTGCAGGTGCACAGGGAGTAGATGCACATGGTGCAGTTGCACTGAGTGTAGGTGCAGATGCAGATGGTGCAGGTGAACAGGGTGTAGGTTCAGATGCAGAGAGTGCAGGTGCACAGGGTGTAGGTGCAGAGGATGTGTGTGTACACACTGTAGGTGCAGGTGCAGAGGGTGCAGGTGCACAGAGAGTAGGTGCACAGGGTGCAGGTACACAGAGTGGAGTTGCAGTTGCAGAGGGTGCAGGTGAACAGAGTGTACGAGCAGATGCAGAGGGTGCACCTCTACAGAGTGTAGGTGCACAGGGTGCAGGTGCACAGAGTGTAGGTGCAGATGAAGAGGGTGCAAGTGCACAGAGTGCAATTGCAGTTGCAGAGGGTGCAGGTGCACAGAGTGTACGTGCAGATGCAGAGGGTACTGGTGCTCAGAGTGTAGGTGCAAATACAGAGGGTACAGTTTTACAGCGTGTAGGTGCAGAGGGAGCAAGTGCACAGAGTGTAGGTACAGATGCATAGGGTGCAAGTGCACAGAGTAAAAGTGAACATGCAGATGGTGCAAGTGTACGGAGTTTAGGTGTACAGGGTGAAGGTGCACAGAGCGTAGGTGCAGTTGCAGAGCGTGCAGGAGCACAGAGTGTAAGTGCAGATGGAGAGGGTACACAGGCACAGCATGTAGGTGCACAAGGTGCAGGTGCACAGAGTGTAATGGCAGATGCAGAGGGTGCACGTGCACGGACTTTAGTTGCACAGGGTGCACGTGCACCGAGTGTAGGTGCAGATGAAGAATGCGCAGGTGTAGAGTGTAGGTGCACATGCAGAGGGTTCAGGTGCACAGAGTGTAAGTGCACAGGATGCAGGTGCACAGAGGGTAGGTGCAGATACAGAGGGTGCACTTGGACAAAGTGTAGGTGCACAGGGTGCAGGTGCACAGAGTGTAATTGCAGATGCAGAGGGTGCACGTGCACAGAGTTTAGGTTCACAGGGTGAACGTGCACCGACTGTAGGTGCAGATGCAGAGTCTGCAGGTGCACAGAGTGTAGGTGCAGATGCAGAGGTTACACATGCACAGAGTGCAGGTGCAGATGAACAGAGGGCACGTGCACATAGTTTACGTGAACAGGGTGCAGGTGCACAGAGTGTAAGTGCAGATGCAGAGGGTGCAAGTACACAGAGTATAGGTGCACATGCCGAGGGTGCACGTGTACAGAGTTTAGGTGCACAGGGTGTAGGTGAACAGAGTGTAGGTGCAAATGTAGAGGGTGCACGAACACAGAGTTTAGGTGTACAAGGTTCAGGTGAACAGAGTGTAGGTGCAGATGTAGAGGGTGCAGGTGCACAGAGTGTAGCTGCAGATGCAGAGGGTGCACGAGCAGAGAGTGTAGGTGCAGTTGCAGAGGGTGAAGGTGTACAGACTGTACATGCAGATGCAGAGGTTGCTCGTGTACAGAGTGTAGGTGCACAGGGTGCAGGCGCACAGAGTGTAGGTGCAGATGCAGAGGGTGCACGTGCACAGAGTGTACGTGCAGATGCAGATGGTGCACGTGTACAGAGTGTAGGTGCACAGGGTGCAGGTGCACATAGTATAGGTGCAGATGAAGAGGGTGCACGTGCACAGAGTTTAGGTGAACAGGGTGCAGGTGTACAGAGTTTAGGTGCAGATGCAGAGGGTGGAGGTGCACAGAGTGTAGGTGCAGATGCAGGGGGTGGAGGAGCACAGAGTGTAGGTGCAGATGAAGACGGTGCAGCTGCACAGAGTGTAGGTGCAGATGCAGAGGGTGCTGGTGCACAGAGTATAGGTGCACATGCAGAGGGTGCATGTGAACGGAGCTTAGGTGCACACGGTGCAGGTGCACAGAGTGTAGGTGCAGTTGCATAGGATGCAGGTGCAGATAGTGTAGGTACAGATGCAGAGGGTTTACATGCACAGAGTTAAGGTGCATAGGGTGCACGTGCACAGTGTAGGTGCAGATACAGTGGGTGCAGTTGCACAGTCTGTAGGTGCAGATGCAGAGGGTGGAGGTGCACAGAGTGTAGGTGCAGATGCAGAGGGTGAAGGTACACAGAGTGTAGGTGCAGATGCAGAGGGTGCATGTGTACAGAGTGTAGGTGCAGATGCAGAGGGTGC
>PVKV010041427.1:0-11463 GCA_004027835.1 Alouatta palliata | reverse complement strand
CTGAACTTATACATAATATTCAAGAGAATGAGGAAACATGGAGAAAGCCAGTGAACTCATTATTGTTTATGCATAAATCACATAGATTCTAAAGCCAGCTAGCAAATACATAAGAGAAAAACATGATAGGATAATCACTTCTAAGTAATTAGACATAAAAGTACTGAGAAAAATAGTAGTAGACTGTGTCCACCAATGAGCTATAAACAAATTAAATATCCTGCCCAGGTTATGTATCCCAAGAATAGAAGAATAATTAAACCTTAACTCTGTAATGCATTTTGCCACTTAATTAAAGAATAAAAGACAGAGATGATCACATTTCACTAGATGCAGAAACTACTGCAGATGAAATCCAACACTCCCTCTCACCCGCATTTCTTCAGTTATCTCCACTTTTTAGAACTTGTGATCAATGCTCGCTTTGGCAGCACATAGATTAAAACTGGAGCAATACAGAGAAGATCAGCATGTTTCCTGCACAAGGCTGACACACAAATTCAGGAAGCCTGCCATATTTTTAAACTCTCAATAAACTAGGTATTGAAGGAACATATTTCAAAATAATAAAGACCATGTATGACAAACCCACAACCAATATCATACAGAATGGGCAAAAGCTGAAAGCATTCCCCTTTAACACCAGCACAAGACAAGGATGCCTTCTCTCACCACTCCTATTCAACATAGTTTTGGAAGTTCTCGTGTTGCAATCAGATAAGAGAAAGATAGAATATTGAAATAGGAAGAGAGGTAATCAATACGTTTGTTTGCAAATGACATGATACTATATCTGGAAAACCCCATTGTCTCAGCCAAAATGCTTCTTAAGCTGATAAGAAACTTCAGTAAAGTCTTAGGACACAATCAATGTGCAGAAGTGACAGGCACACATATACACCAACAATAGACAGAGAGTCAAATCATTAAAAAATCCTATTCACAGTTGTTACAAACAGGATAAGATGCCTAGGAATACAGATAACAAGGAAATTAAATGACCTCTTCAAGAAAAACTCAAGGAAATCAGAGAGGTCACAAACAAATGAAAGAATACTCCATGCTCATGGATAGGAAGAATCAATATCATGAAAATGGCCATACTGCCCAAAGTAATTTATAGATTCAATGCTATTCTCATTAAACTACCATTGACATTTTTCACAGAATTAGAAGAAACTATTTTAAAATTCATATAGAGCCAAAAAAAAAAAAAACAGCTTGTATAGCCAAGACAATCCTAAGCAAAAAGAACAAAGCTGGAGGCATCATGCTACTCGACTTCAAACTATACTACAAGGCTACAGTAACCAAACAGCATGGTACTGGTACAAAAACAGACACATAGACTAAGAGAACAGAGAACTCAGAAAGAAGACTTTACATCTACAACTATGTGATCTTTGACAAACCTTGAAGCAGGAGTGGTTGCGAGAAACAGACCTCTGGGATACCAAACTAGGAAGGAAGAGGTGTTTCATTACAGCCGAGAGCGAGATCACCTGTTGATCTAACAGCCAAGCTCATCTAACAAAGAGAAGCTCTGCCTTTATATAGGCTTACAACTCTAGATATTACATGTGAAAGGGTCTTGGGTTTAGAGTTTTAGAAATTACTCATGAAAGGGTCTTTGGTTTACGGTTTTAGAAATCCCACGTGAAAGGTTCTTGGTCCATGGAGGAGTGGGATGAGGGTTTGATTTTGTTTAAGTAAAAAACAATGCCTTCCAGAGAGATTCCCCCATACTATGCCTGCTATCTATAGGAAGGTGATTTAGGAGGCGCCAGTCTGCCAGCCTTTTCTATTGAAATACAGTGTGGAAGTCAAGGGGGAGGTGATCTCAGATGCCTGGGTCTCCTTCCTCAACCTGACCAAAACAAGCAACTGGGAAAAGATTCCTTATTTAAGAAATGATGCTGGGAGAACTGGCTAGCCATATGCAGAAAAATCAAAACTGTACACCTTCCTTACACCTTATACAAAAATTAACTAAGATGGATCAAAGACATAAATGTAAAACCCAAAACTATAAAAACCCTAGAAGAAAATCTAGACAATAACGTTCAAGACACAGGAACAGTCAAATATTTCATTAGGAAAAAGTCAAAAGCAATTGCAACAAAAGTGAAAACTGGCAAATGGGATCTGATTAAACTAAAAAGCTTCTGCACAGCAAAAGAAACTATTATCAGAGTAAACAAACAACGTACAAAGTGAAAATGTTTGCGACCTATCCATCTGACAATGGTCTAATATCCAGACTCTCCAAGAAACTTAAATAAATTAACAACAAACAAACAATGCTGTTAAAAAGTGGGCAAAGGACATGAACAAACAGTTCTCAAAATAAGACATTTACATAGCAAATGAACATATAAAAAAAAAGCTCCACATCACTATTAGAGAAATGCAAATCAAAACCACAATGAAATACCATCTCATGCCAGCCATAATGGAGATTATTAAAAAGTCAAGAAACAGACCAGGCACAATGACTCATGCCTATAATCCCAGCATTTTGGGAGGTCAAAGTGAGCAGATCACCTGAGATCAGGAGTTCAAGATCAGCCTGGCCAACATGGTGAAACCCTGTCTCTATTAAAATACAAAAAAAAATTAACTGAACATGGTGGTGGGCACCTGTTATTCCAGCTACTCAGGAAGCTGAGACAGGAGAATTCCTTGAACCCAGGTGGTGGAAGTTGCAGTGAGCTGATAAGGTGCCACTGTACTCCAGCCTGGGTAACAGAGTGAGACTCCATCTCAAAAAAAAAAAAAAAAAAAAAAAAAAAAAAAAGTCAAGAAACAGCAGATACTAGCAAGTTTGAAGAGAAATAGGAATGCTCTTACACTGTTGGTGAGTTTGTAAACTAGTTCAACCATTGTGGATGATGGTGCGGCCATTCCTCAGAGATCGAGAACCAGAAATGCTATCTGACCCAGCAATCCCATTACTGGGTATATACCCAAAGGAATATAAATCATTGTATTACAAAGACACATGCACACATATGTTCATTGCAGCACTATTCACAATAACAATGGCATGGAATCAACCCAAATGTCCATCAATGGTAGACTGGATAAAGAAAAATGTGGTACATATACACCATGGAATACAGTGCAACCATAAAAACGAATGAGATCATGTCCTTTGCAGGGATATGAATGGAGCTGGAAGCCATTATCCTCAGCAAACTAATTCAGATACAAAAAGAACAAACACTGCATGTTCTCACTTATAAGTGTGAGTTGAATAATGAGAACACATGGACACAGGGAGGGAACAACACACAGTGGAGTCTGTCATGGAGTGGGTTGGGAGAAGGAGAGCATTAAAAAAAATGGCTATGCATACTGGGCTTAATACCTAGGTGATGGGTTGATAGGTGCAGCAAACCATGATGGCACAACGTTTGTCTATGTAACAAACCTGCACACCCTGCACATGTACCCCAGAACTTATAGTAAAAATTAAAATATAAAAAAGAAGTTGTGATCAGATTTGGCCTGCCCAAATAATCCAAAATAATCTCTCCATAACAAAGTCCAAACCCTTAATCATATCTGCAAGTCCCTTTTGTTCTGTAAGGTAATATATTTAAAAGTTCTGAGGCTTAGGGTTTGGATATATTTGGAAGGTTATTCATCTGGGTTTCACAGTCAATGTGGTGGCTGGATAAGGTTTAACATTCGTTAAACTCTTAGAAGGTGGAGAGAAAGTAAATAAAAGGAAGCATTCCATAAAGAGAGTGTAATGAAAGATTAAGTGAATGTGTGTGTCACCCTGTGAATGATAGAGAACAACATCTACTGATACTTCCCAGGAGTGTCAGATGCTAAAGACAAATGGTGATCTTAAAGTTAGCCACAGAAGAAACACAGATCATCTGAAAAGCAACTGGATTAAAATGTACCTGAATTGTCCTCATCATCCACAGCAACCAGAAGAGAGAGCATCACTAAGAGCTCAGGGAAGAGCAATATCAAAGTAGAAATTCGTGGCTGGCAAGTCCATCTTTCAAGAATAAGAGTAAAATAAGGACATTTTAATACAAATAGGACTGCTGGTTTATAGGCAAATTTTCTACTTTAAAAATATTTAGGTCATAAAATATATAAGAAAGAAAGAAAGAAAGGACAGGAAGGGAGGGAGGAAGGAAAAAAGGAAGGAAGAAAGGAAAGGAGAGAGAGAAAGAAAAAAGAAAGAGAAAGAAAAAGAGAAAGAGAGAAAGAGAAAGAGGGAAGGAGGAAGGGAAGGAAGGAAGGAGAAGAAAGAAAAGAGAAAGAGAAAGAAGAAAGAGAGAGAGAAGGAAAGAAAAAAACAAGGAAAAATTAATGGGTAATCATAGGTACATGTAAATCAATATTGTCATCATAAAATAATAATGTACAGTTAAAATTTTAAAAACCGTAAAGCACTTACTATGTTGTGTTATCACTTCCTCATCCATCTTCCCATCCCTACCTAGGCTGTGCCATCCATGAGATCTGAGGGAGTTTGATTTCTTTTTCTGAGACTCCAGTCCATGGAGTACAGTACCCAGGATAAGGTAGGGGTTTGATGAATGTTTACCAAGTAAAAGCGTTCCCTGGAGATAATTAACAGACCAGGAATTGTGATGCATAAGCACAGTTCAAAAGCAGCTGAGGGAGTGACATCAGAGAACATGATGGCACAGGAAACTCCAAGAGCCCAGCCCCCACAAGAGAAATGGCACAAGACACAATGTGCTTATGAAACAGCACACACACACACACACACACACACACACACACACACACACACATCTTTAGAAGAGTTGTTAAAACACAGATGCCTGGGCTGCACCAACCAATTCTGATTGGGTAGACAAACAATCAAGTGTATTGAAATTCTGAAAAAATCGTCAAGAGTTTATAGCAACCAAGTGAAGACAGAAAAAAAATTGGAACTCAGTAGCAGAGCTTAGCGCAATCACACTTTCCCTTTCCCTTGGTCCATTTCTCCCTCTCTAGGTCAGCAGTGGTCTTGAGGACAGCAGCCTGGGTTCCCAGTGTGGGTTCCTGGTGCCAGATGGAGCTGAGTAGATCTTGCTCTCAAAGAATTATAGGTGCGTTTTTTTTGCTTTTGTTTTTGTTTTTGTTTTCTTGTCCTGTTGGGCAACTCCCTGAAGGATGAAAAGAAATGATTTGCATTTTCCCCCTACTTCCATTTGTCTCAGGGCAGAGTCAGTCAAGGCAGAAAACATTTATTTAAAAAAAAAAAAGCAAAAAACAACAACAAAAAAATTTTTAAGCCAATGAGTCAGCAGCTACCTCTGGGGCAAAACATATCAATTGTGGACAGTAATAGACATGCAGAAAAGACTGGAAGGGAAAGCTGGGAGTGGGATGCTCTGGGGAAGTACGGTTTGGGAAAGCTTCCATATTCCTAGGAGTCTAGAGAGTCTTGTACATGACTAGTGAGGGCACACACTCACAAGGCACCTGAGAAGGTCCTTTGTTCACACCTCTAGCTGACTGTCAATACTACACAAGCAGGAAGTAAAGGCAAAGGCAGAGTTGTAAACTGCCTAACTGACTGTTGAAGGCATGATCCCGACACATACACAGAGACTGGATGAAAAGACTGGAAATTGTTCTCTTTTTGGCTCAAGACATTTAAGGAAATCTCTGTCAAAACACTAGAAAACCACTGAGCTAACAGAACAGAGACTTCAGTGACCACACACAATAAAAATACAGTCTATACAAAAATAGTTTAGAAAACGTAATTTTCAGAGTTACCGCATTATAATATTGAAAATGTCTAGTTTTTAACTTCAAAAAACATGAGTTATGCATGTATGAATGTATGACCCATTCACAGGAAAACCAATGGATAGAAATTGTTCCTGAAAAAGGCCAAGCACTGCACTGACTTACTAGACAAAGACTTTAAATCAATTGTCTTAAACATAGTCAAAGAGCTGAAGGAAACCATGGACAAATGACTAAAGAAAATCAGAAGAACTATGTTTCACTAAAGTGTGAAAATCAATACAGAGGTAAAAGTTGTGAAAAGGAACCAAATGGAAATTCTGGAGCTGAAATGTACAGGAAGCAAAATAGAAAATTCACTGGAGGGCTTCAAGGGCAGATTTCAGTATGCAGAATGAAGAATCAGTAAATGCAAACATAGGTCACATAGGGCCACAGGTTGGAGAGACATGAGTCCTCTGTGGCCACCAGCAATAAAAACCCTGCAATTTGGCATACTTTTGTCTTGGTGTTGATTTTCTGCTCTCTCCAGTGCAACATTCTGGAGGCCCCAGTGAGATTTTCCTTTCTCTTCCTCCGTCCATCACCAGACAAAAGCCATCTCAGAACCTCGGCTGGGCGGTTGCCCCCCACCCCGGGGATCCCTAGGGGAGGCGCCCCCTGAGACGTTCCAGGGCCCCAGGGTTTGGGCCCCATGGTAACTGTGTAACCATGTTGCCGACATTCACCCAAAATTCTTCAGGGTCCTGGGAACCTCCAGAGGTAAGTCTGTTCTGGAATCTGGGGACTAGTCCATTGGTATCTGTAGCCCGAGTCACAGGACCGGACGTGGTCACTGCAACTCTGACCCCGGCAAGCCTCCCTGAGACTTTGCCCGAGGCCCTGGCATCTGGTAGCTGGTATAGTGGGTATCAGCATTCGTTTGTTTTCCATAACCTCTGTGTGAGTGTGAGAATGAATGTGTATATATGTAGTCTCACGGCCAGCAGTCTACAGGGCTTGTGAGGGCCTTCACCTGCGGTTCCACAGGAGCATCATAAGGCATAATGGTGATTCACCTCAGAACCAAAAATTCTGAGGTGACCAGGCCCAGGGTTTATACGGGTATACCTTAGCCAAGACATCCTGAAATATCCCTCTGGGGTCGTGGCCAGGCAGGCATCAGACTGGTCTCCCATCTGGGGGGCACCCATCCTTTGTCTGTCCATCTTTTATGTGTCTTACATGTGGTCCTGTCTGTATTGTAGATTCACCAGTTTTGTTGGACTTTTGTTGGCTTGTTATACAATGGTTCAGGCCTGCTTCCCTTAAGGTAGAAAATATTCTATGGTGGCTGACAGACCACTGGCTGCAGGGGACCTTTACTGAGTTCCTGCCCCCAGAAATAACTCTGTTCTCTTTCCTTTTCCTATTCCTTTTCTATCATTGAGGCCTCACTCTTCCTTTCCTCATTCATCCTCTTTTTCATGTCTAAGAAAAAGTTCTGCCCTTGACGACTTGGGTGTAATTTTTCTCTGTCTTAGGGAATGAAACCTTAAATAAGAAACTACCAGCCCTCTTCACCCATTTAGGGTGAAAAAGGAGTAACTGTCTCTTCTGTCAAAAGAGAGAAGAGAGGAGAGGACAGAAAAGGAGAGAGAGCGTGAGAAGAGAAAGAAATTTAATGCTTTTTAGGGTCCCTGTGTCAAGACGACCCAAAAACCACAGGGGCAGGAAACTCACAGCCAACCTAGCAGCTGTGAGCTGAGGGCAGCTGCGAGCTCAGTTTTAAACTGACACCAAAAGTGTTTTCTTGTTTTATTTTGTTTTGTTTTGTTTTGTTTTTTGCTTTCTCTGCCAACTGCCAGCCCCGCCCAGCTTTCAGGCAGGCCACACCACCTCAGGTTGCAGTATTTGCATCCAAAATACGATTCAAAAAAGCTTTCTGCCTGCCTTTACTACAAGTGGCCAAGTGGCCTGTTAGCACAGTAGTTAAGGTATAGGGCCTGCAACTGCAAGGTTGCTGGTTCAAATCCTCACTGGAGCCAATTTTAAATTTAAAAGGAAACCTCTTGGGAAAATTCAGAAGCTAAAAGCTATAAAACTTTATGTTCAGTATAATTCATCTTGCTTAGAATTGGCTCTCTCTACAGCAGACCTTTTCCATCTAAATTGGCTTAAAACAAACAAACAAACAAAAAAGCACAGTTAAAACCAGTTCCAGGACCCCAAGAAAAACCAAATGGGGTCATCTAGCTCCTGGCCCTGCACCCCCCTCCATTGTATGATGGCCAATTTCAAAGTGGGGTTTTTAGGACAATAGGAGGGAAAATTAACACCAGGAAAACTCCACATATTGGGTGAACTAAAGGGGTTGTCATTTGGAGTGGGATAGCCAGACATGGGAACCTACAATTCAAAATTCACCCAAGCAGTATGGAACGCTGTGACGGGTCCCTCTGGGTACCCTGACCAATACCCATACATTGATTAGTGACTAAATCTGGTCCAACGTCCCCCACCATGGTTAATCAAATCATATAAAGGGCCACGAAGGAGGACCAAGAGTTGCCCCCACCTTATCCTAGGCCTTCTAGGCAAGAACCTCAACACCTCACCCCGGACAGCACCAGTGGCTAGCCCTTGTCCTCACTGCATACCCACAGTGGGCCCCATAACCACCTAGGGTTCTTCCCCTCCAAGAGGCGCCCCCAATGAAAGGCAGTAGCCGGGGTCACCCATTCTTTGTCCACATCCCCTTTTCCTCAAGGGACTTGTACAATTGAAAGGCTCAGCATCCTCCGTTCTCTGAAAAGCCTTAGGCACTCACAGGACTCCTGGAGTCCGTTCTGTAGACTCACCGCCCCACTTGAAATGACTGTCAGCAGTTACTTCTTATTCTGTTTGCCACCCAAGAGAAAAGCAGAATTAAATAAAAGGCCCTTAAGGCCATTATAGGTCTGGTGGAAGGTAAAATAGAGGAAAACTGAGACCGGATTAAAGACATTTTTCCCTCTACCTGACCCCAGTGGGACCGCAACACCTCGGGGGTCACCAGGTTCTGAACACTTTTCACCGGTATCTTTTAGCAGAGGGTGAGGGGGGCGGCTAGAAGGCCCACACCCGGGCCCATCCTGATATGTGGGTAACACCCCCCATGGGCACCGAGGAAGAAAAACTGTCCAGACCACAGGCACAACCAGTGCCTAAAGAATATCTTAGTTTATAGTAATACTACTCAGCTCTTTCCTTTATATAATCCTGCATATAGTCAGAGCTATACTGACACATTTAGTGCTGATTTATAAAATCCTACTATATAACCATATAGTAGCTTATAGTGGGAGAAATGCCTAGAGCAGTCACAGCAGAAGCAGTACATGGGAAAACAGCCAGACCATGACAAAAATCAAAGATCCAGGTGGTGGTGTCCCTGCCTGAAAAGACATACACTGTATGGCAGGCTTAGAGCAAGGGCCTCTCCTCCTGATAAAGGAGTTGTAGTACTTTGCATCCAGTTCCTGTGGAAAATAGGTCTCAGGCCTAAGATCCTGGAAGTAACCGAGGGAGAAGAACCCCTCTGGTGTAACCAGTCACAGGGGCTATATACTCTGTCAGTCTTTTCTCACTTCTGTGCTAGCTCAAATCATCCTTCCATAAATATCTAAAAGAAAAGCACAAGTCTGTCAGCTCCCATTGCATTAAGCTTACAATATCCTTCTATTAGAAGTCCTTTAAATTCTCCAGACCCCTACTGCACACGGCCCACCTCCCCGCCTGGGTGACATAATAGGGTGGCCTCCTCGCTTGTAACTCTGCCAGGCCCAATTCTGTTCCCCCCAAAATGGTGAATTCCGCCAGACACAAAGATTGTGGTCCCCGAGACTTTAGGATGGGCCCTAGTTAGGGACACACACCAGGACACACACTTAGGACAGACAGGACTAACTGAACTGCTAAGGGCCAGATACCACATTTCACATCTACACAAATTTCTCAGGAAAACTACAGCTCAATGTAATGTATGTGCCAGGGTAAATCTAGAAAGCAGCAGCTTTAATCAGGCAGAAATGAGACTTGGGGATGCTAGCTCTAGAAAACACTGGAAGGTAAACTTCACTAAGGTAAAGCCCCCGGTGGGTGGCTACAAATGCTTTCTTGTATTTGTGGACATGTACTCCAGATGGGTCGAGTCCTTCCCCACTAGGTCTGAGACCGCTTTAGTGGTTGCAAAAAGCTATTACAGGACCTGGTCCCTCGGTTCAGCCTGCCCCTGACTCTGGAATCAGATAATGGCCCCGCTTTCACAGCAGAAATTTCTCAGGGCCTGGCCAAGGCTCTGGGCATATCTTGGAAACTACACTGTGCCTATTGCCCCCAGAGTTCAGGGCAAGTCCAGAGAATGAACCGGACCATAAAGGAAACTCTGACAAAGTGCATCCTAGAGACAGATGAGAATTGGGTCAGCCTGCTTCCTTTTGTCCTCCTCCGCATCCAATGTACCCTCTACCAAAGAGACTTCTCTCCCTTTGAAATCATGTTTGGAAGGCCCCCTCCCTTACTCCCAAAACCCGCGAATACCATGCAAGCTGAAATCCATAACCGTGCACTCCTTAAGTCCTTACAGACATTCCAGTCTGTTCAATCCCAGGTGCACCAGCTCATCAAAGACACTCATCCCACCCCAGTGAACCTCACTGCCCACCTGATTCACCCCTTCCAGCCTGGAGACTTGGTCCTTGTTAAAAAAAAAAAATTCACCACCTCCGGCCTCACTCCTCATTGGAAAGGACCCTGCACGGTTATCCTGACCACTCCCACCACACTTAAGGTGAATAGGCTGACTGCCTAGATTCATCACACCACGTCAAGACTGCCCCACCAGAAGAGCAATGGAGAATCGACCACTCATCACCAGATCTGTTAAAGCTAAGACTTTTGCGCTCTTTGCGGTCACCACCCTTGTCTCCCTAACCCTTGCTGTAAAGCCCTGAAAATACACCCCTTGGAGCCCACCCATTATCAATGAATCCTTACAGTGGGCTCCACGGGAAAATATGTTAATTCCCTAATAGAGCAAAAATCCACCCTTGTCAACTTAACCCTTGAGTGTACCCCGAGAAACCCTGTTGTCTTCACCTTAGACCTCTGTGCCCTCCTGGGCCAATACCTAAATTTCAGAACAAGTGGAAGTGTAGCCAGGTGCGGTAGCTCAGGAGCAGGGAAAACACTCCAGACCATGGGATTATACTTACGTCCGGGGTCCATCCCACAAAAAAAAAAATGGAACTATGGAGATTTAAATGAGTTCCTTTGCCCCCACTGGGGTTGTGAGACTATCTCAAACCATATTGGGATATGTCAAAAACAAAGACTCATTCAAATCCTTCCAATGGGTGTCTCTCCCATCCCAGTGCTCTGCCAGGTCCTATAACCCAGTCAAAATAACTATCGCTACCCCAGATAGCAGATGGACAACAGGGTGAACTTGGAACCTCAGAGTATATATGGATGCGTGGGATATGGGCAACATTTTCACCATCCAGCCCATGGCCCCTCCACGACCTAACTGCCCTATAGGAAAAATTGCAGAAGTCCAAAAACCCCGGGAAACTTTCCCCAAAATCTGAAGAGTCCAGTCTCCTAATCCTACCCTTCCCTCCACTTCCCCCTCAGTAACAAATCTAGCCATAGAAGATTTAAACCTCCTAGACATGCTGTCCTCAACTCATCACTTACTTA